>VMOF01000013.1:41610687-41767987 GCA_011764245.1 Trialeurodes vaporariorum | reverse complement strand
CGGACATTCTATTTTCATTGAATTGCTGTAGCGCTGATTGTGGACACTTAAAATTGAAGGCGTCTTTTAGACTTTACAGATGCTTACGCTTACCAGCAGGCAATAGACGAAAGCTGCCGTTTCGTGTATATTTAATGGCATTTTTCAATTCACCGAGGATTTCACCGGCTAAGCAAAGATCACACCGTTCATTTTAGAGTAAGACGTTGATATTACCGACTTCATAAAGCTTGCGGTTATTTAAATTCTTACCGGGGCGATTCCACCAATTGAGAAATGGTTACAGATCAGATTTTGTGCATCAACGCCTACTCTGAAACGAACGATGTAATCTTTGCTTATCTGGTGAAATCATCGGTGGATTTAAAAATGCAATTAATTAAATATACACGAAACGGCAGCTTTCGTCTATTGTTTGCTGGTAACCGGTAAGTATCTGTCAAGTCGAAAAAGCGCCTTCAATTTTAAGTGTCCACAATCAGCGCTACAGTAATTCAATGAAAATAGAATGCCCGGAAAAATGAAGGCGCCTTACCTGCTCGGCGAGTATGCAATGATTCCACGTTTTCACTGATTGTTTAGTCTAGCCTGTACCTTCTTTAACAAGTAAGATTAAGTTCCTCTTTTTGGATACTTGGTATCAAATGTGTAAATGGTTGCAAATTGAACACTTACAATTAGACGTTTGATGTATCAATTGCCAAAGTTGGGAAAACGGGGTACCAGGTAGAGGTGGTTTCAGAAGAGTAGGCGCACCCAGACCGATAATCTTTGGAATTTACAACATTATTTCTCTTGTTTCAAAATGAAAATGAATGAAAATAAATTTGAGAGTTGGCTTTTCACTGAGGAACACTATAAAATCGAAAGTTCAAAGTCGAAGACAAGTTTTGTTTAGTTTTGAAGAAATGAAAATTGAAAAGTCACCACAGATTATGGTCTAGGTGCGCCTACACTTCTGAAACGAGCTCTACCACGAGTATACCAGTACTCTGGATTTTTTTTTTTTTTTTTTTTTTAATCATATTTCAACGGTATTCGGCAATATCATCAATAGATTTTTAACGATCCAAGGACCACGACTTTTAAATTTGATTATTTTAGACTCGGGGTCGGGTCATCCTTGATTCGTTAAAAATCCACTCTGATTACCATTGAAATACGATTATAAAATTTTACGAATCCTGAGTACTAGCGACGAATTAAAGATTGTCGCGAGATTTTAACGAGATATTAAGTTTCGCCTTCAAGGTTCCGGTTCGGCCACTTTTCATACTCCTCACACTTTGCAGCCGAGAGGCCTGTGCGGATGAGACGGCAAAACCGTTGCAGATCAGTCCCACACTCACACCCATAACTGGAAATGTTTGAAAATGTCGCGACAATCTTTAATTCGTCGATAGTACATGGTATACCTGTAGCACTTAAACACTACCTTGTTTGCCCAACTCTGCCAATTGCCAACAACGATGTTGACAGGGTCGGACTGGCTCTCTAAATGTTGGGCCGCTCGGTCAATTTGGGGGCCCCTCCCTCCATTTTGGGCCCCCCTCAGACAATTCTTTAAAAATTAACTTAAAACGAAGCAGTTTTTACGCTATTTTTCAACTGATAATTAAAGTTCTCTGTTTCTTATTTTTTAGTTATTACGTAGACTTATTAAAGGATCCAGATCGCAGTAGGCTTCTCTTGGTCCTTTTCAAACCCACCAAAATATCAGCCAGAGCATATGCTCGGCTGCGGCTTCTAGTCCAGGATAAAGTAACTTATTATCTTCGGTGGTGGAGTTAAATATTCATTCTTGGGGGGGGGGGGGGTAAAGTGACGCCATCTCTTTTCACGTGTCTCACTTACCGGGGGGTATGGAATACCCCCCAGGTGCTGACGGGGGTCCGGGGGTCCTCCCCCGGAAAAATTTTGAAAATTTTACGTCCTAAAAACCCAATTTTAATGAGTTTTTTAGGGTTTCATTTGTGAGAGAACCGATTAATTATTTATGAGATAGAGATAACATTTTAGCAAGTTTTGATTTTGAAAAGAAGGAAAAGAGGAAAACTTGTTTTTAAAAAATATAAGACATAATGGTAGACTCCTAAGACTCGCCTCTCGCTTGCAATTACACGAATTGTAATTTTTTCGTTTTTCTTGCCAGTATTTATTATTTTCTTCCCAGTTTACTCTTTCGATACTTTTTGGGGGACTAAGAGGTCCCGTTTTGACCGTTCGGGGGCCCCGTTCTTTAAACCGTTTGGGGGCCCCGTTTTTCACACGATTGGGGCCCCGTTTTAATCCATTCGAAGGCTCCTTTTTTAAACGTTCGGGGGCCCCAGATTTTCCAAATGTCGGTCCGCATCTTGGACTAGAGTGGACTTGGCCAGTCTCGATGCAATTTTCAATCCTTTTATTAAGCAATCTTAATTAGCTTACAATGGTTTTCCTACAGAGTAATCTATTTACTGTCTTCTTTGATACATTATTCTTTTTTTCATTCCTAAATTTTTCCATTTTATCCATTCGGGGGCCCCATCGAAGGCTCCTGCGGGGCCCCCTTGGGCCTCAAAAAGCGAAACTTTAGGCCGCGATCGCGGCCTAGCGGCCCTGGCCAGTCCGACCTTGGATGTTGACCCATATGGTGCGGTAAAATACACCCAGTTTTTTTCTGCCCTTTCGATCGACTTATCACTTAATGGTGGTAGATTATCAGATTTTCGAGATGGCCTCCCTCATTGGCAAGAATTTCAAAATTATTTAGATGCTACAAAACTGAATTTTGACCGCGTTTATGTCAAAGCTGTGCTTCTTAAGGAAAATGAGGTGAGTTGGGGTAAATGGTCAGAACTCTCTGTGCATGGGTGTACATACTATGGGACCAGGGGCAAGGGGCAAGGGGTGGCCACCCCAGAAAATCAGAGGTTGAAAAAAAAAATACTGCAATAATTTTAAAAAAAATAAAAAAATATGTAAAACTAATGCTAACGAAATAGAAAATACTGTTACGGCATGATTTCCTACTCCACGATGTTTTGATTATTTTTTCACGATTCTCTGATTGTTCTAGGAGCATAATAAAATATTGCAGGATTGATTTTTCAAATTTGGTAGGGTTTTCTTTGATGCCATAGGGACATAAACTTACCTTTAAAGAGGTGGAGACAGCCTAAAATCACGCCTGAGACCAGCCAAATTTGCACAATGTTCTGGGTGACCCTCTCCCTCCTTGTCATGAGTCAAAATGCCCCTTTCACAAAAGACATGAAATCCCTTGGAGGCAATCGACTCCATTTTCCAAGCAAGAATCGATAGAGGGGTCACAACTGGGGTTTTGGTGACATGACCTATTTGCCCATGTCAGAGAATCGTGAGTAGCCACGAGTGAAAGGCCCCAGTTCACAGTTGCAAAAGATATGAAAACCCTTCAGGGCGATCGACTGCATTTGCCAAGCTGAATCGATAGAGGGTCACAAGAGGGGTTTTGGTGACATGACCTACTTGCCCATGTCAGAGAATCGTGAGTAGCCACGAGTGAAAGGCCTCAGTTCACAGTTGCAAAAGATATGAAAACCCTTGAGGGCGATCGACTGCATTTGCCAAGCTGAATCGATAGAGTGGTCACAAGAGGGGTTTTGGTGACATGACCTACTTGCCCATGTCAGAGAATCGTGAGTAGCCACGAGTGAAAGGCCTCAGTTCACAGTTGCAAAAGATATGAAAACCCTTGAGGGCGATCGACTGCATTTGCCAAGCTGAATCGATAGAGTGGTCACAAGAGGGGTTTTGGTGACATGACCTACTTGCCCATGTCAGAGAATCGTGAGTAGCCACGAGTGAAAGGCCCCAGTTCACAGGTGCAAAAGATATGAAAACCCTTGAGGGCGATCGACTGCATTTGCCAAGCTGAATCGATAGAGGGGTCACAAGAGGGGTTTTGGTGACATGACCTTTTTTGCCCGTGTCAGAGAATCGTGAGTAGCCACGAGTGAAAGACCTCAGTTCACAGTTGCAAAAGATATGAAAACCCTTGAGGGCGATCAACTGCATTTGCCAAGCTGAATCGATAGAGGGGTCACAAATGGGGTTTCGAAGACATCACCGTTTTGCCCATTTGAAAGAGTCATTGGTTGCCGTGAGTCCAGAGTAGACTTTTATTTTGCTTTTATCAAAAGTGTGCAACAGCCCCACTCGATATTTAAAAGACTAAAACTAGCAGTCTGAAATGATGCCAACAGCAAGCAATCTTCAGAAAAAAAAGATAAACAAATACCTAATTACTTAACAGTTTTTGTTGTTGTCAAAACTTGATTTTGAGTTCCTGAACATTTTATCCTCCCGGGGCGGTGTTTATGTGTCTTTGTTGTTGGGGGGGGAGGGGGGGTCAAAACGTCTGAACGGAAACAGAATAATTCCGTGGGACGATCCTTATCGAATGGTACCTCGATCGTACCTCGATCGAAAGAGCATAGAAAACGAACCATTTTGGCACAAACCGTAGGACGATATCGTATTTCACATTCGAGAGTTTCAAATTTTGTAAATCGACTCTCGATAGCGATACGCATTCACAAAGAACAAATGAAATTTCAAGAGGTGATTGATGATTCGAATCTCCTGTGATGTTGTAATTTTTTTTCTGGGTAATTGACGAAAAAATCCCCCCGAATTGCTAGGCAAGGCAACGCCCCCTCCCCCTCTAGCCTCGGGCCTGTTTTTCGCATTTCAAGTAACTGATTCATCTCCAAAATGTAACTTGCTTCTTGCTTCGATCATCAGCTGGCTGATTATTTGCTGAAAGATCGTACCGTAAATATTTCGAGCTGCTATCGAGTGCCAGTGGTGGCTCGTGCAATCTGGCAGTAATGTTTTTCCTCCATTTGATTCTATGTAAAACTATCGATTCGATAATGAAGCAGCGTTTCACCTGCATTCGATTGTTTTACGTTGAGTCAAATGGAGGGAAAACATTGTTGCCAAACTACACGAGCCGCCGCTGTCGAGTGCGTGTTATTTTCTTATGGGTGGTGTCGTTACGATAATAGAGACCCTTTAATCTCCACGTAAGCGCACGAGAGCTCAGGAGTCATCGGTGAATTTCCGCTGAAATGCAAGGGTTTCTATCGGAATGACACCACCCATAATATTGTATACTTACTTGATCATCGTCTAGATGGCATGGCATCGTACGATACGGCGCACTATGTGGTATTTGACCAAAAAAGCTGGCATAAACTCAAAAAACAAAAAAAAAACAAAAAAAAAAAATCGCTATTGGGAAAAACTGTTGTGATATTCGGAATCTACATAGATTTTTGCATGAGAAACTTGTATTTAGCGGGTCTAAACTAGATTAATTCACCTAGAATCCACCACGGGAAAAATCAGTTTTATCACCATTAAATTTAGCCTCAGCACGAGACTATAATCAAAGTAAAAAAAAATGTTTCAAATGAAGTCAGAACAAAATTTTTGTACGTAGATCGCCTTCTTGAAGGTATTTACAATCAGTTTTTGCCTATTTTATCCAATTTTAATTTGAATTTGAAATATTTTTGCTACTTCAAAGTTTTTACATAAAAACGTAAATTTTCCGATTTTCAAGAGAACTTAAGTTCAAAAATCCTGCCACATCCCGCGGGTATATATATGAGAAATGGTAGTCCTTAGTGCGTATTAAAAGGCCTTGAAGTCGGAAGTTGCGGAAAAATACGGCTTTTCCGGGAAAATTAGCTCGAATTTTGCGTTTTTGCACGAAATTCTCGTTTTCACGTGTTGTAGAAGCGACGAGTGAAATTTGGCAACACCGTCCAAATGCCTTGAAACTCACAATTCTCGGGTACTTTTTAACGCTAAATTCAAGTTTTGCATCTTTTTTTCAAAATTCGAAAATCCAAGATGGCTGCCGACCGATTAGCCGAAAAAATTATCGGTAGCCATCTTGGATTTTCGAATTTTGAAAAACTTATGTAAAATTTGAATTTTGCGTTAAAAAATACCCTCAGATATCCAATTCCAAGTCATTAAGACTGTAAAAACGGTTTCTGCCAACTTTTCCGGTCAAATACCACATAGTGCGGCGTTCATATTGTCAGCCTGGTTTGGATGAGATTCTACTGATTCTGGCTCGTTGATCATTTGATTAGGATCGATTCAATCTAGACATTAAACTCCGTTTTCCGGAGCGAGTCGTTCACCGATTTGTACCCACGAACTGTTCCTTGCTACTCGTTCTGAATGCGTGGAACACAGTGCGGAGTTGGAAGCGGAGTCGATCTTCTACGGAATCAGCTCAATAATCTCCTCCAGTATACATACCAGCATCCAACAACATCCAATCGAGTTTTAGTTCAGTTCAGATCGTCAGTTACTCATCGGTCGCGCTTGGAGACTGGCGCCCTGCCACTGTTTACTTTCACGGCCATCAGCTGTTCATCTCCAACCGAAACTCCGCAATAGCTTCGTCAACAATGAAACCGACAAACACAGAGTTTAATTCATGTGCCGTGTTTTTACTTCACCATTCTTAATTCGAGCGTTTCCTTAACAGGCGTCAATTCGTTTAGTTTTTATTTTTGTTTTTTTACCGCGAATTCATTTGTTTGTTCTGTGCAAGTGTGTTGTTTGTGTGTGTGCGAAGTGTAATCATTGTGTCTTTGTGTTATCAAAAGTTTCAACCTAACCTTCACCATGCCTTCTGTGATATCGAAATACGTGGATGACACTATGTCAAAATACAACATCCCGAAAGAAAAGCTTAGCAAAGGAGTCATCGGATTAGTTATTCTACTCTACGGATGTAAGATAGGTTATCCTTACATTCAGAAAGCTTGTGCAAGGACCAACTCAAAAAAGTCAAAGAAAGTTTACAGGATTAATAGTAATGGTGAGCTTTCTGGTTGCAGTGACTCTGATGAAGAAAGGCGCATGAATAATAACAATAATAAATCGGCAGTACCGAACGGTAACATGCCCCCAAACGAGCTTTCGAACGGCAAGACAAATGGAATTCAGAAGGCCGCTGTCAAGCTTAAAGATAAAGCAAACATTCCGGGAGTCAATAAAGAGTTTTTGCTCCAACTACAGAAATTAGTAAAAATTATGATACCCGGTGTCAAGTCAACTGAGGGTGTGCTGTTAGCGTTTCACACTTTGACGTTGATCACTAGGACCTTTATGTCAATATACGTCGCCACAATGGAAGGTAAAATGGTGAAGTTTATTGTTCAACGTGACATTAGGAATTTTTCAATTATGTTGTTAAAGTGGCTCGGAGTGGCGCTGCCTGCAACGTTTTTAAACTCGATGATCCGGTTTTTAGAGAACAAATTAGCCCTCCAATTCCGGTGAGTACTTTTTATTTTCATTCTTTCTATCTCTGAAATTAAAATTATGAGATCCGGACGTTTTCAGGCCGGTTTTCTTCCTTTAAGTGTGTATCGGCTAGTTTTTTTATGCTCGAAAAATATTGGAACAGGTTGCTTGTGGATATGCAGTAACTGTGACCCGATGATTTAGCGTGGTTCGCTTGTTTCGTTCCAATTTGACGGAACACTTGAACAGTGCTGGCTAATCGCAGTTAGAAAAATGTAGCGCCTATCATAGTACATTGCGCTCCTGTTGAAAAGACTAGCCTCATGATATGATGTAATTTAAAGGTGTGACAACGTCAACACAATGAAAGTGTCAATAATTAATAGGAAAAGATTCATCAAAATTTAATGGGTGAGTTTGCAACCACTTTTAAGCTGGAAATTTGTACAAACTGAAAAACCGGAAAATTTGAAATACCATCAGAAGGATAAAGTTAAAATAAAAAGAGGCATTGCAGTTTTTTGTCGTGCGGCAATATTTGGTCTCAGGTTTCTGAAAGATTTGAAGAGTGGATTTTTTTGAAGTCCTGGCAAATTCTGGAAGATTTTTTAGCTTAGTGCAATTTTTTTTTAATACACACATATTTTAACGAAGTGACTGAGGGTCACCCTCTCTGTTTCCTATGCATGGAGAGTCAGCTTAACCCCAAAATTGAGGAATCAAGGAGGAAAAGATTACGTGCTGATTTAGCTTGAATTTTTGATGGGAATTTCTTTTTTAATGATCGTTTTAGGGTCACTACTCTCTAGGAAACTGAAACAGCCCAGAAAAATCACTAAAATTTATCAAGGCTCAGAAATTGCACGATACATTCAGGTTTTGATGCAAACAACTTGGAAAGTTCAATTAATTACCTATTCAAAACATAATTTTGAATATTTTTACGGAGAAGGTGACGAGGGCATTCAGCTAGTTGAAATTTAAAATGTGCTATTGCTAAGCTCTAACCAGACATAATTATTTGATAAAAACCATTACGCTCCCAGGGAAGTAATAATGGTTCATTTCTTAGGAGATTTGGTGGGGTTCGGAGCTCCTTTGTATGAAAGATTTGTCTAATTTCACATGAAGACCATTAATTTCTATTAAATATTTTAAAAGTATGTGTACATAATATTCTAAGACTTTTGGTTCTAAAAGGCTCAATCGATATCGTTTTTTGTGTTTGATGTATTGGAGGTCAAAGTTCGATACCGACCCATATTCAAAGAATCGTGGCTCCCTTTATGTAAATGGTCCGTAATCAAAATTTCAAAAACTTGTTTTAATAACTAAGCCTTCCTAAGAGAAAATTACGTTGGTTTCCAAAACTGATTGGATATTGATTTTTAGGGCTTTTTTTTTTTTTTTAAATTTTGAAAGGTTTTTTAATCACCGATTTTCAAAAAAACCTGTCAGAGCAGCAAAAACTGGACTGAACGTCAGCTATTCCGTCTCTATGATTGTTTATTAGCCCTGCAACACCGCATAAAATTGCCATTTGAAACTTGAATTTCCACATCTATCGATGGAGAATTTCATCATCAGCACCAGTGTAACTTTTGGATGTAAATAACGATTTTTATGTGTTTGAAGGTTGAAAAACAATTACACCTAGTGATGCGACAACAGTGGTTACATTCTGCCCTTTTTCGACGCTCTGCCAATTTTTCGTGAAAATCGGGCTTCCACAAATTTTCAAAAATTCCAACAAAAATTGGCTCAGGCCAAAGAATCAATTTTTGATCTGTTTTTGGAGACCAGCGTAATTTTGTCCTATAAAAGGGCTTGTTAGTAGAATATTTTTTAATGAAAGATTTTGAAATTGGGATTATTTCAAGGGGCGCCCAAGCCTACCTTACTTTTTTTTTTTTTTATTTATTACATTAGTTTTTGATGAATTTTGATTCAATATGAAAGGGGAAAACCTTAAAAAAAAAAAAAAAAAAAAAAAAAAAAATCCCGGCGTTACTATTTGTTGCATTGTTTTAGATACCTGCAAAGTACTGAATTACTTTTAAAGTATTATTTTTAATCTTTCAAAAGACTTCAATGTAAAAGTAAATGATCGGCCGGTATAAGCTTAATTTTAAAATTTCCAGTAACAGTTCATGGTTTAAAATCTTGATTCATCCGGTTGAAAAGGACCGATGAAGGTGCAAAAGTCACGTGACTGTCCCTAACCTGTCTCTTTCTCTTCTTCAAAAGGGGAAAGAGAGAGCAGGATGAATTTCTGCGGGTCCTCCAGTGCCAGTCAGTAGTAAAGCATGCAATTTGGCAACGTTTTACTTTCTCCATTTAAACCGATTAAAAAATATCGAGATATTGGGATTTTTTGTGAACACTCTTGAATTCGACCTTTTACATGGATTTAAGTAGACAAAATTCAACGTTTCCAAATTGCAAGCTACGCCACAGCGGCGGCTCGTGCAATCTGGCAACAATGGATTTCCTCCATTTAAAACTGTGTAAAATAATCGATTACTTGGTGAGGCGTAGCGCCTCACCTAGTCATCGATATGTCATCGATATCTTCTGGCTACGAACGGAAGTTGGTAAAATTGGTATACGTATCATCAGCTTTAATAGCGAGCAACTTTTACTTTCCTTTCCGAATCGAAACCGCTCTCCATGCTCCACGCAACGAGTTGTTGAGTTGCTGCGTTGCTCCGGAGTGCGCTCTCCTGCAGTGGCGTCGCGTGCCATCTGGCAACAATGCAACTGCTCCATTTAAATTCATTAAATGAATCGAATTTTCCTGGTGCACTGTGCACCCCCTGAATCCGATCTTTTACATGAGTTAAAATGGATAGAATACATTGTTGCCAAATTGCACGCGACGCCACTGCTCTCCTGTCACCCACCGGTCACCGATCATTGCACAGCTGTGGCGGTTCGTGCATTGTGGCAACAATGTTTTCTCTTCACGTAAACCTGTGTAAAATAATCGATCCTCGGGAGGTGCCATTGCACCCCCCCCCCCCCCAAGAAATCGATACTACTGTGTAGGGGGATATTTTCTTATTGAAAATATACCCTGAGAAGAAATTCCTTGGAATTTAATATCACTATTTGGTAGCGTTGCAACTTGTCCTTTTAACCTCTTGCTATATGCAAAGAACTAATTGTATTTTAAAAATTAGGGTTCAAAAGTTAAAAATGTGCGCATCTTTATTTTCGCGACTCAAGTTAGAATCATTATGTGTTATTGCTTTGTTGCAAAAGTATACGCACGTGACACAGCTGATTTAATTCTTGTTACTGACAGGATACTTCCTTCGTCTCAAAGAATATTTATGAATAAACTTTGAGAGAGATTAAATCTCTGTAAAAAGTTTCTGAGAGCGGAGAAAGTTGAATTCGTTTGGATCTCACTTTTTTTTTTTTTTTAATCACTCCTTCGGTTTGATCAATCCATTTGATTTGGTTTTTTCCATTCGATTCGAGTCATTTTGTTCAATTCTATCTAGTGGTGGCCCGTGCAATTTGGCAGCCATGCTATTTTGTCCATTTCAGGCCTGCAGAATCTTCCACAACCTCTGTATTCTTCTGCAATCCCAAACATTTTTTTCTGCACGCATTCTGTTTTGCCACATTTTTTGCGAAAAGGTTGCCTCAAAACTTTGAATTTTTGCCACAATTTGCCATAAAATTTTTAATTTTTGCCACAATTTGCCACAAAATGGACTCCATTTAAACCCAGGCAAAATAATCGAATCTTAGTGGGCTGACAGCCTTCAAAAAATACTTGAAAATAAGAACAAAAATCAACCAAAATCTTGCGAGTTGTACAACAACAACCTTTAAAAAAATACAGTATTTGTTGCATTTTTTGGAATCGTTAATTTTTCAGGTCTTTTCAGTTCCCAAAATCGCAGATATTTTGATAATTTAACGGCGTTTGCACCAATTGAGGAAAGAGTTGGATGTAGTTAATTTTGGCAATTATTCGTCTATTTAAAAAAAAAGATCGGTATTTTGGGTTGTTTGGTGAAAACGCTTTGTTGATTTTAACCCTGGTTTAAATGTTTAAATCCGATCGTTCCAAATTCAACCAGACTGTTGAAACAAACGGATTTTCGATTTACCTTTGTGATTTATTGGTTTAAAAAAGCAAAATTTGGGGATTTTAAGTTTAAAAATGGTTTTTGTCAAAAACGCGTTTGTTTTTCTAACCATTTTTAATAGTTTAAACCATCTATTTAATCATTATCCCGTGCAGTTATTTTAACAAATGAATTGTATATTTACCTACGGTAGGAAAATTGTGGTTTAACAAAGCAGATTAGATAAAAAAAAAAATATAAAAAAAACAAATGCGTATGGTACCATTGGTAAAAATGACAATAAACCCCGTTTTCTTTATCATTGCAGGTATACAAACAAATAATGCGAATATTTTTCCCCCCTACCGGTGGAATCATCGGTGAATTTAAAAAAAAAAAAAAAAAAAAAAAAAAAAAAAATGAACGAACGGTAGCATTGATCGGATGATTCAAAATAAAGCCTGTGATTCGTTTGTTTGATTCGGAGGTATACAATCAGTTCCAATAATGAACGAATCAGGGCTTTGCGCGCGAACTTCCCACAACTCCCCCCCCTCCGAGGCCTCCGCTCGTGCTGCTGTAAGACTCTCCTCGCTGCATCATCATAAACAGCCGATATGCTGATTTCCTCCACCCGTCATCAAAGCACACTCCCAATAGAATCAAACACAATCGACGCAGTGGCGTAGCGTGCAATTTGGCAACGTTGTATTGTGTTCATTTAAACCCATGTAAAAGATCGAATGCGAAAGTGTTCACCGAACACCCAATAGTTCGATCTTTTGAATGGATTGAAATGGACACATTACATCGTAGCCAAATTGCACGCTACCGCCAGTGAAACAACGCACAGTGAATCTAAACACGGATTTTTCCGGACGTGAAAAATCGATGTTTTTTTTTGCGTTAAAAACATGTTAGTGTTGATATTTTCCCGTAGAAACCATGCTATTTGCAATGGCGGCTTGTGCATTGTGGCAACACTGTTTTTCTCCGTTTGATTTTATGTTAGACACTCGATTCGATAGTGAAGCGCTGCTTCGTCAACAATCGATTGTTTTACACAGATTCAAATGGAGGCAAAACGTTGTAGCCAAAGTGCACGAGCCGCCACTGGTTATTTGGCTCATCTCAAGCTCAAGTTTTCTCGCTAATGGGTAATGGGTCTGTTGCAAACTTTTGTTACAACGATTAAGAGTGTTTCATTTTTAGTACAATTGCCTGAAAGTCCTGTCATCAAAAGTCATAAAATCAAAACAATCACCAAGTGGCGTTTAATGAAATCCAATTGGCGGATATTATGGAAACCCATGTAAAAGATCGAATGCGAAAGTTCAGAACACCCAATAGTTCGATCTTGAATGGATTGAAATGGAACATTACATCGTAGCCAATGGCACGCTACCGCCAGTGAAACAACGCACAGTGAATCTAAACACGGTTTTTCGGGCAGGGAAAAATCGTTGTTTTTTTTGGGTTAACCAATTAACATTAGTTTATGCCTTAGAAACCATGCTATTTGCAATGGCGGCTTTGCATTTGGCAAAACCGTGTTTTCTGTTTGATTTTATGTAGACACTCGATTCGATAGTGAAGCGCTGCTTCGTCAACAATCGATTGTTTTAAACGATTCAAATGGAGGCAAAACGTTGTAGCCAAAGTGCACGAGCCGCCACTTTTTGGTACTTTCAACTAAGTTTTCTGCGGCTAATTGCGAATGGGTCTGTTGCAAACTTTTGTTACAAGATTAAGAGTTTTCATTTTAGTACAATTGCCTGAAAAATCCATTGCATTCAGAAAATCATAAAATGCAATAATAAACTCACAAGAGGCGTTTAATGAATTCCAAGATGGCGGATGAATATCGAGAAATTTGTATCGACAGAACCATCCAAGGATAAGCCAACCTCACAATATCAATCACAACCGATCACAACGTAAACAAACACATAACCTCTACCTGCAGTGAGGTTGTCAAAGTTGGCCATCCTTGAATGTTCACGGTGCATGCATATACAGATTGCTCGATATTTATCCGCCATCTTGGATTTTATGAAACGCCTCTTGTGAGTTTATTATTGCATTTTATGACTTTCTGATGCCACCAATAATGGACCTTTCAGGCGATTTTACGTTAGATTACACACTCTTAATTGTTGTAGCAAAAGTTTGCAACAGACCCATTGTTATTCAATAATTTGAATTTTTATTCGTAAAATTTTTGTTCGGGAATTCCCTTGTCTCGGTCCACTGTGCTACGACACGATGCACTCTGTTTTCAGATCAAGGCTGATCGAATCAGCCTGATTTCAGATTTGCGTGATTGCGTCTTCGTCTCGGCCGTCTTGGATAATCTGATTTGCCATCAGTCAACCAACGTTTTTAAAGCGTCGGTGATCTAAATTCCGATTCCTTCCTTGTCAACCAAAGAGTTAAAAAAAAAAAAAAATCTCACTGACAATGACTTTGACTATAAACGAAACGGATGAAGCTCGATTCCAGTCTTTAATGGGTCCGTTTGTCAATTCAATTCTTGCTGCAGTGTTATGGAGCGATGACTTCTATGTAAATGCATAAGTGAATTTTAAATTAGAAGCACCAGAAAGTCGCAAAATTTTCAAATAAAACTCACTAAAAGCTGTTTAAGATAAACCCAAGATGGCGGTCAAACAGTGGCGGCTCGTGGTATAATTGGCAACTATGTTAACCCCTCATTTGATTGTATGTAAAACAATCGATTTGAAAATGAAGCAGCGCTTCACCAGCGATTGATTGTTAAACATATAATCAAATGGAGTGAATAAGACAGTGTTGCCAAATGAGCGGGTCACAATCAGGGAGTCACATCAAATGGGTCTGCTGCAAATGTTAGCTACAGCGTTACGGTGGGTCAATTACTCGATTCCTATTAAAAATGACGTTAAGAGCATCAGTAAGTTCCAAAATTCAAAAACTGCAATAAACTGTTTTAGTATGATGAGTGGGGAATTTTAAATCCAGCAGTCCGATTGGCTTGGCTGGTTTTTCTAATGGGGCTCGTGAGAAATTTTGCAATTGGTGATTGAAGAGTTGACTCTTACATACAAACCTGTGAAAATGACGATGAGTGCAATAAAAATTCACAAAACTTACTCTTAGAATCGGGCGAAATGGCGGAGAAGAAACGATTAGCGCACTAAAAAATCACGAAATCCACTCCCAAACTCATAAAATGCTTTCAAACGCAAGACCGTAATGGCGGCCGTTGCCGCGGATTACATTGGGTTTCCCTAGAGTCCCCATATGTAGAGAGTTAAGACAAGTGAAATCATGGGCGCCACCATTGGATGCGATTTTTCACATTTGTTTACATTCTGAGGCCGTTGTTGTGTTTTGTTCCTCTGCAAAGATTACAGATCCGCTAAGTTTGTAACGATGTAATCTTTCCTTGCTTTTGTTGATCGACATGTATTAGAGTCCCTATATGTAGAGAGTTAAGACAAGTGAAATCATGGGCGCCGCCATTGGATGCGATTTTGCACATTTGTTTACATTCTGAGGCCGTTGTTGTGTTTTGTTCCACTGCAAAGATTACAGTTCCGCTAAGTTTGTAATGATGTAATATTTCCCTGCTTTTGTTGATCGACATGTATTAACGCTTTTTAATGATTCTTTTGAGATTTATGGATATTCTTGTGGTGCATTATGATTAAAATTAACAGATTCATCGCAAATTAACTCTTTTATCTGTAAAAGACCGTTGGTAAACAAAACAATAGTGCAAAATCGCATCCAATGGCGGCGTCCGTAGAGCCTAAAATTCATCGACCAATCAGAAGTTGACTACCCTCTTGTCTTAACTCTCTACATATAGGGACTCTAGGTTTCCCCATCTTCAATCAGCTCCATCTACACGAGGTGTTCTCGCAACACCACACATAAGAATTGAAGAAAGAACATACCTATATTGCCATAAGATTCGGGCGGCTACGGCCGCCATAACGGTTATGCGTTTGGAAGCATTGTATGAGTTTGGGAGTGGATTTCGTTATTTTTACAGGGTTTTACCCCATTATCAACTACTAATAAGCCTGTAGCAAAAGTTTGCATCAGCTCCATTATGCATTTTCGAGGACGGACGCGACGTTTGTTTTGTGTCCATTGAAACCCACAAGAAAGGTCGAATGTGAAGGGTTCACCGAACACATAATCATTCGATCATTTTCATGGGTTTAGATGGACGAGTTGCAACGTTGCCGAATTGCATACTACGCCACTGAATAATTGTTTGATTCAATAGCCTTTTCCGTTCGAAAATGCGCTTATGGGAAAAATACATTGAACCAGTGTTTGTTTAGAGGCAAAGGGCCTCAGATGGCAATCGATACGATATATCGCTCTACTAAATCAGTCCATTGCATCGCCTTTATACTTGCCTGGCACGGAGCAGCCGACCTACGCTATACGCTACGTGACGACTGCCACAAAAATCTGTTTGATTCAACGAGGAAAGGAGACCGGTGTGATTAGGTGCCAGTGGGGGGGGGGGGGGGCGGAGAGCTGAGTTCGTCGACCCAGTTCAAGTTACCGGTTCGCGACTCCGCAGGATCTCGATTTCAATCTCCCTCCGCTTTCCATATTGAGTGTTGACCTCTTCCCAGCTAGAAGCGCAAAGTCTGTGATCTGGCAACGTTGCAATTCGTCAATTTAAAACCATGCAAAATATCGAATGGATCTGTTGTACTTTTGCTACAGCATTATGAGTATGACACAGTGATTCCAGCATAAAATTCGGCGAAAATAACGATGCGCACATTAAAAACTTTCAAAATCCACTCATTTACTCAGGAAATCCCTTCAATTTCGAACCAACCGCGCTGCACTAGACACCATTATCACCGACATACAACTACATAGACGGAACCATCACAGTGTTTTTGTATAAACATCAACGTTTTGACCTCCTCTCAGCTAGAGGCGTAGTCTGTGATCTGGCAACGTTGCAATTCGTCAATTTAAAACCATGCAAAATATCGAATGGATCTGTTGTACTTTTGCTACAGCAATATGACACATTGATTTCAACGTAAAATTCGGCGAAAATAACGATGCGCACATTAAAAACTTTCAAAATCCACTCATTTACTCAGGAAATCTGTTCAATTTCAAACAAACCGCGCTACACGAGACAATATTTGCACCAGCATACTACACTACATAGATGGAACCACCACTTTGGTGTAAACATGAAAATAATTTACAAACATTTGAACGCTTCGCTTAGATGAATGCAATGCAGCTGTTAGCTGTTGCAAAATTTTACTACAGGCTTATTATTGGTAGATTTTGGGATGAAACCCTGTAAAAATAACGATTAGCGCACTAAAAAAATCTCGAAATTCACTATCAAACTCATAAAATGCTTTCAAACGCGAGACCGTAATGGCGGCCGTTGCCGCCCAAATCTTATGGCAACTGTACGCTTCTTCTTTTTCTTGTGTGTTGTTGCGAGAACACTTCCTGTAGATGGCGCTGATTGAAGATAGGGAAACCCAATGTAATTTGCGGCAACGGCCGCCATTACGGTCTCGCGTTTGAAAGCATTTGATAATTTGGGAGTCGATTTTGTGATTTTCTAGTGCGCTAATCGTTATTTTTACCGGGGTTTTTTACCCCTTAATCAACTATTAATAAGCCTGAAGCAAAAGTTTGCAACAGCTCCATTCTACTTAACAATAACTGCACCGATTGAAAGAATATTATATGTAGATCAGGATCAGAGTATTTTCGTATACATTACAGTCATACACTGAACTGAACTGTGTAATCTTTTCTCAACCGGAGGAATCATCGGTGAATTGGAAAAAGAAATGTTATTAAATACACACGAAAGGCAGCATACTAGAGTCCCTATAAGTATATGAAAGAGTCAAGACACGTGAACAGAAGTGAAGAAGGAGAAAGTGTCTGAGGAGCCTGGAGGCGCGCCTCTTGTTTACATTTTTATCCAACGATCTTCCCGCCAAAGATTACTGATGCATGTATTCGTGTGTAAGTAATCTTTGTTAGGTCAACCTAACCTCCATTACCCGTTGGCTTCACTCCTGTTTTAAAAGTAATGCGTGAATTTTATTCTGTTCTGAACACATATTTTCATCAATTTCTAATACAAATTTCATTCGTACAAGTTAAAAATGCCGAAAGTTTCCTCAAAGCTGGGCAGCAGTGAAGATGATTCCATGAAGATGTAAACAAGAGGCGCGCCTCCAGGCTTCATAGACCCCTTCTTCTGCTTCACTTTTAGCAGCCAATCAGAGATGGAACCTCGTATGGCGAGACTCTTTCATATTTAGGGACTCTAGGGAGCACTGTCAGAGAGTATCGTTGTTGGTGGGGGCGGAAGGGGGGGTTAGGGGGCTCCCGACTTCAAAACTTGAGAACCACAAATTATGCGTCGTATCGATCCGAACATTCGTCCATGATGCTTGAGTTGAGACGCTACAGCTAATGAACTTTTAATGACTCCTCTCTAATCGGAGAGGTGAGGGCAATTTAGTGGTTTTTTTGCGGGGAGGGTGATCGGGGAGGGGGGGTAGGGGGAGTTTACGAAGCTGAGTGGAGATTCAGTTGAACGAACGATCCGCGGGAACGACTCGCTAGCGAACAAGCGCCTCCTTTGCGTTGTGGTTAGTGAGTTTCGATGTATCAATCCGTTCTTACGTATACATATGTATTTAAACCTGTGGGAAATAATCGATAGTCGAAACTGTGTATCAATTTTTTTTTTTCCGGGGAATGGGTCTGTTGCAAACTTTTGCTACAACAATTTAGAGTGTTTAATCTAATGTGAAATCGCCTGGAAAGTCCATTGGTGGCATCAGAAAGTCATAAAATGCAATAATAAACTCACAAGAGACGTTTAATGAAATCCAAGATGGCGGATAAATATCGAGCAATCTGTGCATGCACCGTGAACATTCAAGGATGGCCAACTTTGACAACCTCACTGCAGGTAGAGGTTATGTGTTTGTTCACGTTGTGATTGGTTGTGATCGATATTGTGAGGTTGGCTATCCTTGGATGTTCGTGGTGCATGCATACAGATTGCTCGATATTTCTCCGCCATCTTGGATTTCATTAAACGCCTCTTGTGAGTTTTTATTGCATTTTATGACTTTCTGATGCCACCAATGGAATTTTTAGGCGATTATACATTAGATTAATCACTCTTAATCGTTGTAGCAAAAGTTTGCAACGGATCCATAACAATTACAAGTAATATTTACGTAGGTAATAAATATATGTTCTCTTTACCCTCTGCTTTTTAAATTATTATAATTTCATTATTTCCAGACAATAAACATGATGATTTGATTGAATGAAAAGCCAGTGAAAATGTGAATGGCGATAATTAGGATGTAACTGATAAGACAATAATTGGGACAAAGCCACTTATAGCGTGGCGATTAATGGGGCTCTTGTAAACTTTAGCTGTGAGAAAATGAATAGTCCAATCTGATGTGAAAACCAGCAAAAATCACGAAAAGCACAATAAGGAAGTCTAAAATTTATTAATCAACTCACATAACTGCTTTAACGACAAGATCGTAATGGCGGTTCAACGCAGGTATCATGGGAGATTCTTGTCTAATTTGTCACTTTCTACGGAATCACAGAGATACGTCCAATTTTAGATAGGAATTTCTCATGATATCTGCGTCTCTTCGCCATTAAGCCCAATTTTGAGAGTGAATTTTGTGATTTTTCGTGCACTCATCGTCATTGTTACAGGTTTTTATGCAAGAATCAACGATTCAATCCCCTGTAGCAAAAATTTGCAAGAGCCCCTTCGGGACGAAGCCGCTTATGGCATGGCGATAATTTGGACATGGGCCATTTTTTCGAGTTTTATTCATAATTTTTTTCTGTGATTGATTTCTCCATTTTTTTTTTTTTATTTGATAAAACTGGAATGTTCTTGAGAGGTTCTAGTGCAAACAGATCCTAGATTTGATAAAAATTAATATTTTTACAAGTATTTTACGGAAATTTTTAAGGGTGGCGGTAATTGGGGGGGGGGGGGCATCTACCTATATCTTTTGTATAGGCAAATATGGCCAATAAGTATCTACACTACTTGCAACTAGAGCGAATCAAATTTCACCTTCAAAGAAATCGAATAACTTGTGAGAAGACGAGTGCGCGAAGTTAACCTCGAAATTTAACGGCAATTTGTCTTCGTTTTTAAAACGGCCCAAGGCACGTAACTGTGAGACTGTGACAGCGAGTGTGAGAACAGTCTGAATGTCACTGCCGCACGTAATCGCTTTGAAATTGCAAATTTTTCCTCATTCGTCTTTGCGTAATTTTTTTCTGCTTCCGATGTGCCGTTTCGATTTTTCTCGAAAAGCGAACAGCACTGGAATGTAAACATGCGGGAAGAAATGAGATTTACACCTCCGCGACGCACAGTGGAACCAGTGGCGGCTCGTGCAATTCGGCAACAATGTTTGCCCTCTATTTGAATTTATGTACAAAAATCGATTGCTGGTGAAGCAGCGTTTCACTATCGAATCGATTGTTTTATACGGAATCAAATGGGGGTAAAACATTGTTGCCAATTTGCACGAGCCGCCACTGAGTGGAACGAGTATATGGAAAAGGTCGGACATGGTTTGGCGACTTTAAATGCGTATGTCTTTAGTAATACACAACGTAGAAGTTTGAACGTGATTTCATTAGTTTCATTTTAAAATTGCCTTCGGAAATCACCCTTTATAGTTTGTTTTTTGATGGAAAAACTAATAAAATTTGCAATTTTAGTCAAATATTCTATGACCAACCCCTTCTACTGTCTTGTTCCATTGTGTGACGCACAGTAAGCAGTGGCGAAGCGTGCTATTTGGCAACACGGCATTTTGTCCATTTGAACCCATAGAAAAGGTCGAATCCGCTGGTCATTGGCGATCCCTTGATGATTCGATATATTTGATGGGTTTTAATGAGCCAAATGCAACGGTGCCAGATTGCACGCTTCGTCACGGACATAGTAAGTCAAACAGAGTAATCTTCGTTGTTTTATTAGTTAATTTTTTCCTTTCTCACTCTGTGTAGAGAAAGTATTTGCGTGTATTGTGACCATGAAATATTCGAAAATTGAGTCAGCTCCATAATCAGCATCCGCCCTCCGTGCAGGGGCGGCTCGTGCAATGTGGCAACAATGGATTTCCTTCATTTAAAACTGTGTAAAATAATCGATTACTTGGTGAGGCGCAGCGCCTCACCTAGTATCGATCTTTTTGCGTAGGTTTAAATGGCAAAAGTGCACGGTTGCCAGATTGCACGAGCCGCCACTGCCTCCGTGGTCTGACGTTCACCAGAGTATCGAGAATCGAGATAGGGGCTAAAGTCCTTAAGTCACTTGATGCCCGCTTTCTATCTTTTTTCCAACATATTTATTCTTATATGAACGGGGAAGGGGGAGGGAGTTTTAGAGAGAGAGAAAAAAAAAAAGGGGAGGAGAGGGGTGTTGAGAAAGAAGGAGAAGAGAGAGAGAGGGATTGGGGAGTGAGTGAGGGGGGGGGGGTGAGGAGAGGGGGGAGAGTGGGGAGAGGGGAAAAGAGGGGAGAGGGGAGAGAGAGAGAGAGAGAGAGAGAGAGAGAGAGAGAGAGAGAGAGAGAGAGAGAGAGAGAGAGAGAGAGAGAGAGAGGAGAGAGAGAGAAGAGAGAGAGAGAAAAGAGAGAGAGAGAGAGAGAGAGGGGGAGGGGGAGAGGGGAGAGAGGGGGGTGAGTGAGTGAGTGAGTGAGAGAGGGGGGGGAAGAGGGAGGGGGGGGTGGGGTGAGAGAGAGGGGGAGGGGGGGGGGGGGTGGAGAGAAGAGAGAGAGAGAAAAGAGAGAGAGAGAGAGAGAGAGAGAAAAGAGAGAGAGAGGGGAGAGAGAGGAGAAGAGGAGAGAAGAGAGAGAGAGAGAGAGAGAGAGAGAGCGCGAGAGAGATAAATTCCTAGATGCACCACCGAACTGTGCGACGAGTGCGAGGTCACAAGGTTAGGTTACAAATCGACAACGAGCGGTAAGAGAATTGATACCGATTTGAAGGCATTGAATATGCTGATTGGAATTTTTCAATTTCAACGTGCAAGGAGGATATTTTTAATAGGTACTTACACTTACCTACAGGGCAAGAAGAAATAAGAAAAAGCCGCAGAGTATAATTACCGAACGCGTGTAGTTACCATGATCCTTTTGGAGGCCGTTTCACCGAAAATAAATTAGGGTCCGCAAAACATTTCGAGGCCAAAGATCAAGTTTTTAAAATTTTAATATTTCGATTCAATTATAATAAAACCACCAGTTCCGGCATCTTACTTGGTGCTTTAGTTCGACACTGATAAGTCGCTTCGATATAATGAATAAGAGACTGAATAAAAGAACGTAACCTCTAAATCTGCTCAATGTGTTTGAAAGCAAGTATTTCGAAGAAGTTGCTTGTGTCTTCATTATTGACATGGGTTACACGTTGTTGCTGCAAGGTTACGAGCCATGCATTTGCGAAGAATGGGACTCTTGCAAACTTTTTCTTTGAGCAAATGGATACGCCAATCTGATGTAAAAACCAGCGAAAATCACGAAAATCATATACATAGTAAGTCTAAAATTTAGCAATAAACTCTTATAACTGCTATAAGAACCAGTTTACAATGGCGGTTCAACGCATGGTATCATGGGAGATTCCTGTCTATTATGTCACTTTCTCTACGGAAACACAGAGATATGTCTCAATTTAGATAGGAATCTCCCATGATATCTGCGTCTCTCCGCTATTAAACCCGATTCTGAGATTATGATATTTCGTGATTTTTTAGTGTTTTCATCGTAATTTTTACAGGTTTTTCAGCAAAAATCAACTCTTTAATTCCAAAAGTTTCCAAGAGTCCCATTGCTTAAAAGCAGTGGAGTGGCGGGTCATGCAATAGGGCTGTTGAGTGAGTCGGGGATTCGTGATTTTTCCATGTAATTTTATAGTCCTAAACGCGGGAAGAACGAAGATGGCTTCAGTTTTTTTCTACGTTGCGCCGTTCCTGAGAAAATTTAAGTTGAAAATTGGGTCCTCAAAAAAAAGGCTTTTTGGGGGGAAACTGGCTGCGCGGTGCATTGTGGGTGCTTTTTGACGTCAATGCTCCGGTTCTCAGTTAGGGGTCAGCGTCTTTCTTTCAGCACAGCGAGACCCCATGCGGGTCCCATTGATCATGCGGCAGTTGAGGGGAGGGCCCCCAGTTGTCCCGATCAAGCCGTCTTCTCACGCCATTTTCTCGAAAACCGTAAGTTTTCAGCAAAAAATGACTTTTTGATCGAAAGAACATGAAATTTTCAATTGGGATGGTTTAAATGGTTTTTTTTTTTAGACTTAAACCCACGAGACAGTAAAGAGAAAATCACATGAAAATTAAGATTATAGAACGAAACTTCCGATAATCCCCCTTCTGTAAATCTCTGTCCCCCAGTTGACATAGCAGAGCTCAAAAAAACGAATGAAACATAAGAATTGGAAATTTTTCGCTCTATAAATTTTTTTTTTTTTATTTTCTCTCAAAATGGACGGTAAACGAGGAAAAAATTTAAAAAATCTGCGAAAATGTCGGATTTTCAGCGATAGTCCGGGAATCGACATTTTTGAGATTGGCTCGTTATCTGACTCATGGAAGAAAAAAAAAAATATAAGTGTAACCAATCGAATGGAAATTCTCTAATCTTCCTCTTTTATAACCAGATTTTTCGTGTAAAAACGCATCGGCACCAAAAATTAGTGAAAAAATGCGTCGAGTTCTGGGTTGAAATGACACTCTCACCATAAAGATCGTCCAAGTTGCTGCTGTTTTTTGCATTTTTCCCTGGTTTTTGGTACCTCTTACATAAAAAATGATAGACACCAAAAAGAAAAATTAGAAAATTTCCATTCGATTGGGGTTTCACTTATATTATTTTTTTTTCTTCCATGAATCAGATAACGAGCCCATCTCCAAAATTTCGATTTCCGGAAAATCCTTGAAAATCCGACCCTTTTTGCAGAACTTTTCAATTTCCCTTTTTCACCGTCCATTTTTAGAGAAAAACACTAAAGAACAAACTTAAAGAGCGTAAAATTTCAGATATATATGTTTCATTCAATTTTTTGAGCGTCGCTTTGTCAATGGGGGAGACAGTGATTTACAGAAAAAGGGCTGTCGGAAGTTTCGTTCTCTAACCTTAAATTGTTATCTGTTTTTTGGTCCATCCGTCTCTTAGGTAAGTCTGAGAAAAAAACTACCACTCCATGTCAATTGATTTTTGTGCTCTTTCGATTAATTAGATTTGGGTTTGTTACTGAGACTTACGGTTTTCGAGAAAATGGCGTGAGAAGGCGGCTTGATCGGAGCCACCGGCGGCTGCCGTAGGATTCAAATAGACCTGCCACGCTGCCGTCCGGCAGATAGAGTAGGGATGGGTACCTCCGCTGAGCAAACCGAAGAAATGACGTAGCTGTGACTCGCTAACCGATGTTTCCCGCCACAGGCCGTTTTAAATCTTATCAATTTTTCGGCACTTTGAACCCATTTTTTTCGGTGTTCCCGCGTCCAAATGAAAAAAAGAAAAAATATGGGGTCCTTAATTTTTCCTCTTCTTTCATAATTTGAATTAAAAAAATTCGACTCAACAGCCCTATTCGGCAGTAATGTTTTTCCTCCATTTGATTCTATGTGAAACAATCGATTTGATAGTGAAACAGCGCTTCATCAGCATTCGATTGTTTTACATGTATTCAAATGGAGGGAACACATTGTTGCCAAACTGCACTAGCCGCCATTGCTAAACAGTAGAGCCTAGCATTTACACTTTATGGGCCCCCGGACAAAAAAGTGGCATGGGTCTACTCAGTGCACGCCCATAGGAATTTTGTTCGCGGGGGCGGGGCTCCGCAAATAATTTTATCGTCCATACCATTTTCCTTCCCGAGGGCGGGAGGTGGGGGGGGGGGCGAGACTGCATTATTTCCGTCTTCCGCAAATTGCCACCCATCGAAGTTATGAATTAGTTTGGTCTTTTACTTGTGCATTCTGATTTTGCCGGACAGGGCAAGGGTTAAGGGTACCCCCATGCGGCTCGGTTAAACGGTGTTTGCTGTTTATTGGACAAGCCTGATACTTGTTTTAGTGCACAAGGAGTGCAAGTGACAATGCTTTTGAGTTCCAAGATATCGATTCTTTTCCATGAGTTTAAATGGCCAAAAGGATAGTTGTCAAATTGCTCGAGCAGTGGCGGCTCGTGAAATGCGATGCATCGACGTTCACTCCATTTAAAACTATAGAAAAGTATCGATTTCTCGGGGGTGCAATTGCACCCCCTGGCGATCGGTACTATATTCTATGGTTTTAAATGGAGTAGACAACGATATATCGCATTTCGCGAGCCGCCACTGTTGACGTGCGAGGAGGAGACGTGCTTTGCTTTGATGTGTTCCCCAAACGTCTTGTTTGATATTTACTGAACTGTCACTCGACCGGTGAGAAGCAAATAATTGCTTTAAGTGTTTGTTTAAACAACTTCTCTCTCTCTCTCTCTCTCTCCCTCCCCCCTCTCTCTCTCTCACTCTCTCTCTCTCCTCTCTCTCTCTCTCTCTCTCTCTCTCTCTCTTTCTCTCTCCTTTTCTCTACTCCTTTGTCTCCTGCCTCCGTTCAGATGAGCTTGAACTTGTTTGAATTTGTGCCAACTGACACAACGACGCACTGTGGTCTGATATCGTCAAAAAATGGCAAAAAATCAGGAAGTGAAGTTCTTACCAGTTTTATAATTTATAAACTTTCAAGACTATAATTATATTCACAGAAATCATTTTTTACAAGTAATTTAAAGCTAGAAATGTCACTGGAAAGTTTTAACCAGGCCTAGAAGGTTGAGAACAATGATTTTTGATGATTTTTCTACCACTGATTTTCGGCCACCTTTTTTTTAAACCTTAGACCATAGTGCGACGGCTCAAGCACGGACTTTGCCGAATTTGTCGCGTTTTTGACCGTGAATTTTCGGTCCACCGTCGCCTTGCGCTTTCAATCTTGCTACTCTGTCTTTCGTCCATATGTAAGTAAATTGGTCGAAATTTTGAAGACACTTTTTGTTGTTGTTAAATTACTAGAAAGTAAAAATAAAGCTGAAGAGAATTCAATAGAATTTATTTATAAAGTAAACACCTTTCCACTTGCACTGAAAAAAAAAAATAGTTAAAAAAGTACAGAACAAAATGATTTGTTAAATTAACCTATAATTTTGTTAAATTAACAACTCAAATGCTAAATTAGCAATTCATTTTGTTAGCTTAACAACTAACTTTGCCCAACCAGCAAATCAAATAGTAAAAATAACAATTTTTCTGCTAGAATAACTTAGTAAGTAAAATCAGCAATTTATTTTGCTGATATAAACAAGCTGAATTGTTATCAACTAATTGGGTTGAGTTCTGTATTTTTTTAACTATTTAAAATTGCTAAATTGACAATGTCTATTTTGTTAAAAAACACAATCATGTGGTTGATTTAACAACTATTTTTGTAAACTCAACAAATAAATTTTAACTTAACAGGAAACCCTGGTTGATTTAGCAACTTTCAATTTTTGTTAAATCCGCAAATTTTGAATCGTTGCCTTAACAATTGATTTTGTTCAGTGTACAGTAAGTTCGCTTTTCCCCTTCAAAGAAACCGCGACTTCACGTCTTGTTCAGCAAATCCTGGATCTCCGCCAGCGATTTTCCTTTCGTCTCCACCACGCAGAACAATGTGAAAATCATGCAAAGAAAATCGCTGAAAGCGAAGATCAAATACATGAAATACCGGCCAATATTACGATCAACAGTGAGATATATCTTGTTAATCGTAAACGAAGTAATCGCAAGTACGATAACACTTGCAGCCGAAGCCTGACCTTTGACATTTGTCGGGAATAGTTCACTCTGAAATACGTGAGGGATCTGACCCAAACCCAGCGCGTAGACCGGTCCAAGCACCATAATTCCAACGTGAGGAACGTAAATGAACCGGGAAACGTCCATGTCCGCCATCTGGTGGTAATAGTAGAAAACGGCGGATGACGTCATGATGAGAAAAGCGCCGAAACTCGAGACGAACAGCAGCGGTTTACGACCGAACCAGTCGATGAGGGTCAGTGATAGGACAGCAACGGTGACGTAGGACCAGCCGAAGACCATAACGGAGATTCTGCTGTCCCAGAATGAGGATGGTGGAAGGTGGGTGGAAGCGAAGACTAAGGCGCTGCTTAGTCCGCCTGCCCGCTGGAACAAGCATGTCACGAGTACGATCAGCAAAGCTTTCCTGTTGGATTAATTTAAAGATTTTGAATCAAAAGTAGAAAATAATAAGGATGAATCAGTTGCACATCTTTAAAAACCGAATTTGATGGCCAAGCCCGAGTATACTCGTTTTCGTCGGGCGACTTCAATTTGTCGTATAGGCAAATCCAACTCCTCCGAGTACGAACAGTTACCTACGTTCCCTATATAAACAGAAGTGTGGCGTTCTTTTGAACTAACCTCGCCTTCAATTCGCCGTATAGGCAATTCCAACTCCTCCGAGTACGAACAGTTAACTACGTCTCCAATCTAAACGACAGAGAGACGTTCTTTTGAATTAATCTGCGGGCCGATCATTTACTTCATCGTTAAATCGGTCGTTATAACTGTCTACGAGTGATTCTATTGGTCGAAAATTGTAAAACTTGGCCGTTGCTATGGTAACCGTCGTTATAGTGTCCGTTTTTTAAAGGTTACTCATGAGTAGCCTTTATAAAACGAGACTCTTAACGATGGTTACCATAGCAACAGCCAAGTTTTGCAATTTTCGACCAATATAATCACTCGTAGACAGTTATAACGATCGATTTAACGATGAAGTAAATGATCGGCCCGCTGGTCTTTAAAAAGAGTTGAATGTAGTGGCTACAAAATTTAATTATGAAAAAAGCTCACACAAAAATGTTGCTGTTATCGATTTTAGCGATAAGAGTGAGATAGCTGTACAACGGAGTTACGTTAGAGTGTGAAAGAGTTAGTTTCGAACGATTAACGATTTTAATTATTTCACTTAATGACGTCAACACGACAACCGCGTCTGTTAAGATTCCAGGCGAAAATTTTCCAGATTTCAATCCGAGTGGATAGCGCCACTAGTTGGCCTTTGGGAAAAGACGTTTTTTTGGCCTTTTAAATTGAAACTAAAGAAAAAACGCCATATCCAAGAACTAAAGCACCTGCGTAAATTTTTTATGTGTTTTTTGGACCCTAAAAGAGCAAACTTGGTTGAGAATTATAGCCGTAATTTATGAAATTCATTTCGCCATAAGCTTAGTGAGTGAGAGTGCGTGCGATTGATACCATGTCTATTTTCCTCACTCGCACTCATTGAGGCTAATGGAAATTTTCGTCTTACATAATTTCCGGCTTTATTTTTGAGTATTTCAGCTTGAAATTTACAGAATCCAGAGTATCTTCCTTTGAGATATGTTTTCAGGTGCTGATGTTCCTCTTTGTACTTTGGCGTAAATTCATCACTTTCAGTCAATAATTGTTGATTTTTTGAACAGCGCCAGCTGTGCTATCCATCGGATTGAAATCTGGAAAAGTTTTTCCTGGAATCACCTTACCTTGGTGCATAGCCGTAGCCAGGATATTGTCTTTCTCTCTCTTAGCCCATTTGACTGCACGTGTTAAAAAAGGACAATAATAGGGGCTGAAGTCACGTGACAGCCCCTATATCCATCCTTTTCTAGCGCATGCGCTCAAATGGGCAAAGAGAGAGAAAGACAATATCCTGGCTACGGTTATGCCTTGGTGTGGTGCCGAAAAGATTGAATACTCTTCTTACCTATTCCCTTTTGTAGCGACAAGACTTTTAAAGTCTTTCGGTTGTCTCATATCTTCCTCAATTTTATTCCGAATAACATCAAGCTCAGCTTTATTTGAATTTCCCGCCATTTGGTCCCGGACATGACTCAACGCTTTCACAGCTTCATCTTCTCTCCGTCTCATCAGTAAATAGTAAGGAGATTCAACGATAAACAGTGACAGAAACAGTTGTAGGATAGGGAACGCAAAAGTCAACCAATTAAGGGTATCAAAGGAAATATACGGCCCGAAAGTCATGGAAAGACTTCCACCTGTTCCAAGCATCACTATGAGTAATCCACCGAGAGCACCTCTAATCTTTGGCTCGGCAATTTCGGCAACGTATATTGAGGCCACCGTGAATGCGAGGCCCTTAGCGATGCCAGCAAGAAGTCTGGCTGTTAGTAGGTGGTAAGGTTTGGTGGCCGTCAGCGATAGAATCGATGTAAGAGCGAATAAGATGGAAGCGAGGCGTAAGGGTGGTAGCCTACCGTAGCGGTCCATCAGGTAGCCGCTAGGTATTGCGCTTAGAACGTTCCCAAGATCCATCAGAGCGACCAGCCAGGTCAGTTCGTTTATTGTCATCGGGATTGGTATCTCGCCGGATTTGAACTTCGGTAGTACCGGGGATATCCAACTCAACCACATACCGGACATGAATATCGCAAGGAAAGCTGGAAAAATAATTTACTGTAATAACGGGTCTGTTGCAAGCTTTTGCTACAGCGATTCAGAGTGTTTAATCTATTGTAAAATCGCCTGAAAAGGCCATTGGTGGCATTAGAAAGTCATAAAATGCAGTAATAATTTCGCAAGAGCCGTTTAATGAAATCCAAGATGGCGGAGAAATATCGAGCAATTTGTATGCATGCACCACGAACATCCAAGAATGGCCAACCTCACAATATCGATCACAAACAATCACAACGTAAACAAACATATAACCTCTACCTTCAGTGAGGTTGTCAAGTTGGCCATCCTTGGATGTTCACGGTACATGCATACAGATTGCCCGATATTCATCCGCCATCTTGGATTTCATTAAACGCCTCTCGTGAGTTTATTATTGCATTTTATGACTTTCTGATGCCACCAATGGACTTCTCAGGCGTTTATACAATAGATCAAACACTCTTAATCGTTGTAGCAAAAGTTTGAAACAAACCCATTATAAAGGATTTTAAATTCTCTGAAATATTCCCAATCTGGAATATACAGAGTGTAAAAAAAAACAAAAAAACAAAAAAACAAAAAAAAACAACAACAAAGGAGCAGCTCTGAATAACTCGATTTTGAGTTCGAATATCGAAAAACGCTGAAACACTTGCTCCATTAATTTGAAGGGGACATTTTTTAGGGGGGTTGTCTATAGTCCCTGACCCCTGTATATGAACGAGTCTCTCTACGTGAAGCACGAAGAATAAGAATTACTAAGGAGGCGTCCACTCTGATTGGTTGGTTTCACCGAGGAGGCGTGTACGCCTCCTCGTAGGGGTGTTTTAACGGTCTTCTTATGAAGAATAGCACAGAACGCCTCCTTGAGCTCCGTGACAGCCTAAAATCCAGCAGCCAACCAGAATCGGAACCTCGTATGGCGAGACTCTTTTATACACAGGGACTCTAGGGTTGCCAAAGTCCGGGTCCCCCTGGGAGCGGATATGTATATCACCGCCCCCCTAAATCCCATTTCTCAAATGGCGACCGCTAATTTTTATTTCATAACTTTAAAGACCATCGAATTCTAAGCATTTTGGCGCGAACCGCAGGTCGATAGCATTTTTCGTGTCCGAGATATCGAAAGTCAAAGATCGATTTTGACCCATTTTCAAAAAGTCATAAATCCCATTAAAGAAGTTGGAATTTAAAAAAACTATTAGCATAAAGTACTGTACAAAACAAGTACTTTTCAGAAAAAAATACAACTGTCCTAGAAATCTAATTTTTAAGCCCCGAAATTTTTTTCAAAATTTTCGAAATGAACAATTTTGGCTTGAAATCTGTTGGCTGAGTCCAAGTAAGTGATGATGAGTGCTTTAAAGCTCAAAAAAGTCTCAAAATTACCATTCAAATGACAAACGCAGTATCGTATGTACGGCTAAATTTAGAATCAGGTAACACCTTTCTTTTAAGATTTAATGGGGTTTAAAAGGACTTTTGAGCGCTTTGTATTGCCCATTAAGACTCATCCAACAGGTTTCAAGCCAAAATTTGTGAATGAAAGCGTTACTTTTTTTTTCATTTTTTTTTTTTTTTTTTTTTTTATTGAACAATGTATGTTGAACTATCTCGATCTTACCTGTTACTGAAGAAACAAGTTGATTTATCACATGTATTTGAGTAGGCCAAAACATTTTGCGGTTTTTTGAAGAGGAGTAAATTCAATGAATCAAAACTTGAACCGTCTGTCCCTGACGCGTAGAATAACTCGGTAAAGTACAAACTGTCTCTCATCACATGGACATTCGACGTGGGTACTGGTTCTCCCGATTTGTAATCGATAGCGCTGTCCGTTGGGGTTGTTTAGTCTGTACGCATACACAATTATACCATTACTGAAAATTGGATTTTCATTATTTTCCTTCACCCGTGAGCAATTGAAATGATTAAACACGTCGGCAACAAAAACCGAACTGAATATCTAGCTTAACGCGTGCGTGGCTGGAAACGAAGTCTTGTATCGAGAAAAAAAAAAAAAAAAAAATTAGAGGTCGTTTCAAAAGTGTAGGCGCACCTAGACTGATAATCTTTGGAATTTTTCAACACTATTTCTCATGTTACAGAATGAAAACTAATGAAAATGAGTTTGAGCGTAGGTTTTTCACAGAAGAACACTTTAAAATCAAAAGATTAAAGTTGGTGGCAAGTTTTCTTTTGATTTGGAGGAATGAAAATTGAAAAGTCGCCAAAGATTATGGTCCAAGTGCGCCTACACTTCTGTATCAAGTTCCAACAACGAAGTTTTGAAGATTAAAGCTTCCATTAACCCTTTCCTGGCCAAGCAACTAAATTTTTTGAAAAACCTTTTAAAACTGGTCAAAATGGCTTCCCTGGAGCCAAATTAAGATAAAACAAATTTTCGTTGAATTTTCTGCAGTGTCCTATGTACCAGTACAGAAGCGATACTCAGAAGTACCGCCAGCCTGCAAATGGTGATGCCATGCATACTAATGTAAAAATTATCATTGCTCATATTGAAAATTTCATTTAGAGGCATAATAGAAGTAAGAATAAAAAAAAAAAAATAAATAAATAATGAAAAAACCTTTTTTTGAATTTATACAAATTTTTTAATCGTGGTGACTTGCGAAAGGGAGTTTTTGGCTAGTCATGGAGACACACTTGATATTTCTGCTCCGTAAAGTGCTGCCACCTGGCGGATTATATTTTTTTTCTAAGTTCTATAGTGGTACTGAGAAGTACCGGCGGCCTGAACACCTACTGTAGCACTCAGTGTATTTTATATGGATTTTTTAATTTGTGGTACTCAAAAGTACCGCCAGCCAGGAAAGGGTTAAGACTTTTAAGTCTAATTTTATTCGCCTCAGATTGGGAAATATCCTTCGCGAAGACGTGATGACATCAAATCACTGCTGCTATCTTTCGTTAATGCGTGTGTTTGATAGTTGGCTATTGATTATCTAACCTTTATAGCTCTAAGGAAGGTGTATGCCCATTTTAATATCTCGTAAGCTAATAGTCCGGTTCGACCCATTTTTTTTTGTTTGTTTTTTGTTTTGTTTTTTTTGTTTGTTTCTTGTTTTGTTTTTTTTTTTTTTAAAGAGAAAAATGTTACTAAATTAGCTTAGAAAGAATAAGAATTCAGAACTTTTCTCTCTCTCAAAATTTCAACATTAATGACAGAATAGATTAACTCATCTTATCTGACGTATTTTTAGACACGGTCTCTGGAAAATAGGCCCGTGTGCAGCATCAGGAGTGTGTCTTTCTGAGAAATCCTGATTTTCCCGAAATTAACATTGAAGCAAAATCAGGATTTCTCAGAAAGATCACACTACTCACTCGTTGAGCCTTTCCTCAAGGAATTGTTTCAACTTTGATCTTTTGAAAGTCAGTCGGTAAATTTCCGCTTGAGATGCGAGAAGTTGAGTATAGTCATCATGAGCCGAGGAAGAGTCTCAAAATCGATTCATCTTGACGGCACGGTACACAGTAGGCGGAGAAAACCGACTTGGCGGCAAAAAAGGAAAATCAGGAAGTTAAAATTGCCTACACTGATCGTTCAGAAGCTCTCAGGACTAAAACTTACGCACTTTAAACACTTCCAATCCAACACATGCATGTGTGGTTCGTGGCGCCTTGAAAAGTTTTTGAATATCCTTGATTTTTTTGTTGTTTTTGTTTTTGTTTTTGGTTTTTTTTTTTTCGTTTTTCATATGCTTGAGTATCCTTGACTTTTGATGAATTCGTTAAATGTATAGTCGGGGACAAAAAGTGGCGGCTGGTGCAATGTGATGTTTAGTTGTGTACTCCATTTAAAACCATAGAAAAGTATCGATTGGCAGGGGGTGCAATTGAACCCCCGATAAATCTATACTTTTCTATAGTTTTAAATGGAGTGGGCATCTGTATATCGCATTTCACGAGCCGCCACTCGCCACTGGTACAGACCCATAATTTAACCCTTAACTGCAGATGAGCCCAGATCTGGAACAATTACTTTGAAGCCTTATCTAAAAGTAGGAGACTTGAGTTGTACTGTCGCTGCATGGTGGGTCACATGTGGAACAGATACTAAACGAGTAAGAATTGTCGATTTTGTCCTAGAGCGCGCAGCACAGGATAGAGAACGTGCAGAGTGGTTGAAAATAGCTTACTAAAAATCTGATAGAGATTTTCCGATTTTCATTGTTATGTTTGGGAGTAACGCAGGGGTACCATATACAAAAAAACAACTATTGAAACTTACTAACTTATTTTTTACTACTTTAATTTTTTTTTTTTTTTAGCCTGAAAACTTTATTTTCAGTTGCATGGATACCTAGATGCGGGTAAGGCCATATTTGGAAAAAATAATATTCAGGCTCTTTATCATAGAAATATAATGGAAAGAACTTTTTCACTATTTTTCCCTGTCTCAAGGATCAAAATTGTACTGAAAAAAAAAAATTATTTTATTGAAAAAAAAATCATGCAATAAAGGGTTAAGTTGATTTCATCCCGCTAACTTTTGGCCGCGAAAAAGCACATTTCTACCTACAGCGCGAAACCCCCCAAAGTAAATGAGAAGAGACAAGCAGAAAGGGAAAGATAAATACGATGATTCACGCGGTTTCTCACCTGCACGCGGTCGTATACGTTCAGCGTTCTGCGCAGATTTCTTCAATTAATTTTTTTCTCATTAAATTCTGTCATAAAGACCATCCGTCACGAAGTACGCCACCGGTCGCTTCGAAACGAATGACTTTGCGCTGCGAGATTTTGCTCATTGATTGATACGCTGAGGATGATCAATGATCTTTCTTTATGGTTTCCGACCCAGAATAACAGTGTTGCCAAGTATCAATTATTATCAATATCAAATATGAATTTATTTTTTGTAATGAACTTTTCCTCCAAAATGGCTCAAAACCGACTTATATACTACCCTACTTGCCCTTTGGGTCGTTAACGACCCACTTAAAATGGTTTTTTTTGGGACCAAATTACAGTAAATTTAGGCCAATTTAACTCAATAATCAATGTTGTGACCATTCAGCACCTATAATTTAGTTGGACCAGAAAATTTCACAATTTTTAAATTTTAAATTTTTTTAACTCTAAGGTGGTGTTTTTGAGAAAAACACCAAAAAACATCCGACATGGTCAAAAAAAAGTTGGGCATATATGGGTTTTAAAATAATCGATCTTTAGATTATTCACTGAATCCTTGAAAAATCGATACTATCGTATAGTTTCAAATGGCCAAAAGCATGGTTGCAAAATCGCACGAGCCGCCATACAGCAGTGCAGTGAGAAAAACGCTCCAAAATCACTTTAGGCAGATTTACTCGGCAAATTATCGAGACATTCAAAAACTGAAAAAAAAAAAAAAAAAAAAAAAAAAAAAAAAAAAAAAATACCTTTTTCTTTTGCGGAAAGGAAGAGATTGCCCTTTCAAATTCTTACGTAACTTAATTTTTGACCAATAAATTCTACCCTGGATAATTTTTCACAGGGGCAGCATTTCTCGGTCAAAAATTAAGATAATTAAGATAGAATTAAGAACTTAAAAAGACAATCTCTTCCTATTCACAAAAGATAAAGGTGTTTACTTTCGCCATTACTATCGAAAAATCATGTTTTCAATCGATGTTTCGATTGTCTATTTGCTATGGTATATCTGGTATTCGCTCTGAACATGTGACTATCCGTTATCTTTGTATTTTCTGTACTACATTTGTATGGATTGATTTCCTATTTGATATTTCAAGTTTTTTACCTAGTTTTAAACTTAATTATTTTTTAATTAGTTTAATTAATTAGTTTTGTTTGTTTTTTTTGTTGCAGGTAAGAAACTGACACAATTTTTCAAGTTTGTAAGTTACTTTAGTTTTATTATTTTCGCAAATGAAGCTCGATATTTTTTTAATCGACTTTTACTTGTCAGGTCAAGATCAAAAAAAATTACTTTTCTTGCACTGAAAAGAAAAAAATACTATACCAGAAGCATGACGATAGATACGTGAATTGTGAACCTATGTAAGGAATGGTACAACGATCAGAATTCTGGTGTTTGTACCATAATTCTTGAACATTTTGTGGAAATTCTAGTTTTATAACCTTATTTTGGTGTTAAAACCAGAATTTGCTGGTCCAAGTACTAGATTTTCTGTGGTTTAATTATCGTTGTGCTTCTGGTAAGATTACTAGAATTTATGAATATTTTATTTTTAGTGTGATACACATGAGACGCAAAAAACTGTTTATTTTTCGCGATAGCAACTTTTCATGGAGTTTAATTGCTTATACGATGCTGAAGTATTAGCGGCTCTCACAGTCTGATTCTGTGTTTTTTTGCCTCAACCCTTTGTCTACTGATGGTGCAAATTTGCACCACCAAATTAACATGGTTTTAAACGTATTTTTAAAGAAAATCACTATAAACATCAAACCAAGTGAGAAAAGTTCATTCTATTTTTTGAGATTGATAAACAATTTGTGAGAAGGGTTTGTAATAGTTTGGGATTTAAAGGGTTAAAAACCTATGTAAAATGATATTGACCATTTTACACACTTTTAAATGGAGAATATCCGATGTAGCCAAATTTCAAGAGCCACCACTGTGCTAATAGCAGCTTGTGAATTGTGTTGTGTAATGTCGTATCCTCCGCTTAAACCTATGGAAAAGAGTCGTTCATCGTTGGGCGTTCAATGGAACCTCCAAATAGATCGATACTTTTTCATTGGTCCAAATGACAGAAACTATCATGTATCCTCCACTTAAACCTATATGGAAAAGAATCGTTCATCGTTGGGCGTTGAATCGAACTTCCAAATAAATCGATACTTTCTCATTATGGTCCAAATGACAGAAACTATCATGTATCTTCCACTTAAACATATGGAAAAGAATCGTTCATCGTTGGGCGTTGAATCGAACTTCCAAATAGATCGATACTTTCTCATTGGTCTAAATGACAGAAAAGATAATGATCGATCGTTCACGAGCCGCCGCGCCGCAGTTGCAAGCACTGCGTGACGGTAACGTAGCTACTACTAGTCGTTATGAGAAGAGGGGGAAAAAAAAAAAAAAAAAAAAAAAAAAAAAAAAAAAAAAGGTATATATGAAAAAAAAAACAAAGAAACAAAAAGATCAGATCAAAGTGGTGTAAAAAAGTGTGCTTTGCGATAAATCTTTGTAGATGCTAAATGTTGCTAATGATATCATGGATAAGATTCTTTTAGTCTACATACATTTTTTTCTGCATACATGACTGTGTTTCATCTTTAACGATTTGCTGGAGCGTATGTTTGAGATCTCGGAGCCATCCAACCTACTACGAAAGGGCAACGTCTGAAAATTACGGACCATTAAAATGTGGTGTTGGTTTATTTAACATTCATGGCGCCTACGATAGCTTTACTGAAGTGGAGCCTACAGTGCCTACACTTCTTATTCGAACTCTATAAGAATGTTATAAGCTCAGTTTAACCTCCCAAGAATCGATTATTTTCCTGTAGGGTCTTATGAAAGAGAAACAGCACACATAAATGGGGCTCCTACCTACAAACTTTTGCTAGTATTATCCCATATTATATGCCCAACTTTATTTGAACATGTTGGGTGTTTTTTCGTGTTTTCTTCAAAAAACACCATCTTAGAGTTAAAAAAAAGTTTAAATTTAAAAATTGTGAAATTTTCTGGTCCAGCTAAATTATAGGTGCTGAAAGATCACAACATTGATTTTTGAGTAAAATTGGCCTTTTACTGTAATTTGGTTTAAAAAAAATCATTATAAGTGAGTCGTTAACGACCCAAAGGGCGTGTATGGGTTAAATTAGGTGGTTAAATCTGATGTTAAAACCAGCAAAAATCACTAGAATTACACCAAAAAAGTCTAAAATTCAGTAATAAACTCAGAAAACAACTGTGATGGAAAGATTGTAATGGCAGAACAAGGCAGGTATCGTGAGATTCATGCGCATGGTAGATTCCTGTCTAATTTGTCACTTTCCTCACGGAAACACAAAGATTTGTCTCAAATTAGATAGGAATCTTCCATGATACCTGCGCAGCTCTACCATTAAGCCTGATTCTGAAAGCGAATTTTGTGATTTTTTAGTGTACTCATCGTCATTTTTACGCAGGTTTTTGTGCAAGAATCAACTCTTCAATCACTTGTAGCAAAAGTGCTCAAGAGCCCCATTCACTCGGAGAAAAATTTATATTAGGGGCTACCAGTAGGCTGATCCTTGAAATTCACGACTTTTGGGTAGACTGGATAAGAATGGAAAACGGTGATTGGTGGAGACAAGTCACGTGGTTGCCCAGTCTAATCAAAATACGGAATGGATTAGATTGGTTATCGGACAGTCTTGGAGTACCCGATAACCAATCTAATCCATTCCTTATTTTGATTAGACTTGGTAACCACGTGACTCGTCTCCACCAATCACCGTTTTCCATTCTTATCCAGTCTACCCAAAAGTCGTGAATTTCAAGGATCGGCCCGCAGAATTATTACTTATCCGGAATAGTTAAATCGAAGTTCTGGTATCTGTGAAGATATTGCTGGTTTCAACGAAAAATGTATTTTGAATATTACCAGAAATCTATAAATAAGGGTACGCGAATGAACATTTAACTATTACGTAGAAGTAATTCTGGTAGCCCCAAACATAATCTTTTCTGCGTGCATAAGCCGTGATTGCTAGAGATAAAAAATAAACTGAGTAAACAACGGAACTGTTTCGGAAAGATCGCTACCAATCGATACTTTTGCTTTGGTTCTAATGGAAGAGTGATAGTAATCGATTGTTTTTAAGTCTCTCAAGTGCCGGCAGTCCGGCAACAGGATATATAGTAGTGGATCTCGGGAGTGTGCTGATTTCAAACGACTGACCTTGAAAGTAACCACCAACCAGTCACTGATCGGCAAAACTGGACGATCGTCCGATCGCCTCGTCCCCCCTACCCACCATCCATCATTACTCGTCTACTATCTTGTTTGTTTTTCGTTTCAATTTTCTCTCTCTCTCTCTCTCTCTCTCTCTCTCTCTCTCTCTCTCTCTCTCTCTCTCCTCTCTCTCTTCTCGTCTGTCTCTCTCTCTCTCTCTCTCTCTCTCTCTCTCTCTCTCTCTCTCTCTCTCTCTCTCTCTCTCTCTCTCTCTCTCTCTCTCTCTCTCTCTCTCTCTCTCTCTCTCTCTCTCTCTCGCTTTGGAGCCTAGCGTATGTTTGTCAATAAACGTATTTTATTTCGCCGACAATCGCCAACGATTGGTTTTAGTCGATAGTAAAAACCGTAAAAGCGTTAACCCCGTCCTTTAATCTGGAGTCAATGGGGCTCTTGCAAATTTTTGCAAAAGGGGATTGAAGAGTTGATTCTTGCAAGAAAACCTGTAAAAATGATGATGAGTACACTAAAAAATCACGAAATTCACTCTCAGAATCGGGCTTAATGGCGGAGAGACGCAGGTATCATGGGAGATTCCTATCTAAATTTAGATGTATCTCTGTGTTTCCGTAGAGAAAGTGATATAATAGACAGGAATCTCCCATGATACCTACGTTGAGCCGCCGCCATTGCGAACTTGCCGGTATAGCAGTAATGTGAGCTTATTACTGAATTTTAGACTTACTCGGTGTGGTTCTCGCGATTTTTGCTGTTTTTTTTTTTTTTTTTTTTTTTTTTATCACAATGGACCATTAATTTGCTCACAGCAAAAGTTTGCAAAGGTCCCCATTGTTGGCTAGATAGAATACGTCTATTGATTTGCGCACTCGCATTTTCGTTGCTCGATGATTTACAACCCGATTGAATCTAGCAGTGTTGCCAGGTATCTGTGGCAAAAATCGTATATTTTGCATTGATTTAAACGGAGAATACATACTCTGAGGCTGCTAATTTGGCAGCATTGTGAATAAGCCCGAAGCCGCTTGTTGGCAGGTATCTCCTGAGCGATGTTTTGATGCAGGTGTAAATCATCAGAATATTTTTGTTTGCTGACATGACGGCTCGGATGAATGACCTCAGTTCTCACAATCAGTGCTGCGGTACGCACTTACAGCAGAGGAAACACGATATATCTTCACATTTTTTTGGAGGCCATGGACGCGGCTTGCGGTTTTTATTAATGTTGTTGCTGTTTTTGTTTTTGTTTTTGTTTTATTTTGTTTTTTTTTTTTGGTTTCATTAACGACGACCGATGTGCTAACCGACATACGCTTCAAATTTGTTGGCAATTTTGAGTAAAATATCATCGAATTTTATCCGTGACGTACGTCTAGTATTCTAGTTGCGTTATTACACTGTAGACTGCAGGGCTGCCGTTTTGCGTAAAATCAATGACATTTTTCAATTCACCGATGATTCCACCGATTGAGAAAAGATTACATAGTCCTATTCAGTGTATGTCTGTAATGCACAAAAATACTCGCATCTGTCAGGGGCGTGCCGTGGTTTCCAGAGAGGGGGGGGGGGGGGGGGGCAAGAATTCAATCTTTACGCCCTCCGCGAACAAAATTATAAATTTGATGACCCTCTCTTTGGCTTGTTACTCACTGATTTTGCCGCCGTCTGAAATTCATTTTGAAATTTGATAATTTTTTTTTTTTCTTTTTTTTCTTTTCTTTTTTTGGTTGTTCACCCTGATTTTGCCGCCCCCCGAGAGTGCCGCCCGGGGCAAGGGTACCCACATGCCCCCCCCCCTCACGGCCCGCCCCTGGCATCTGTTATCTTTTCTCAATCGGTTGAGTCGTCGATGACTTTAAAAAACTGGCGGATATTTTAATTAATTAACGGAGTTTCCACCGATTGAGAAAAGATTTCAAATCAGAGTATTTACGTGCCTTCCAGTCATACACTGAACTGAAAGAACAGTAATATTTTCTCAACCCATGGAATCATCGGTGAATTGAAAAATGCCATTAATTCTACGCAAAACGGCAGCTCCTCTGTAGAGTTCCGCTTCTAAAGTACGCATACATAATGGAAAATCAAAGATTCTATTGAAAACAAGGGGAAAAAATGTCAATAAGAATTTCGACTGGGGTACTTTGTTTTGAAAGTTGTACTACAAGTATGTTGAGTTTTTCGTTTGGCGGATCCAGTCTTTGAGAACGAGAGGGAGGGTGGGGGGGGGGGGGGAGGCAAACACCATTGTCCACATCAATCGATACTTTTACATGCATTCAAATGGGCGAAAATTTGAAAACGTCGATCGGTTGTTCGCGAAGGACTGGATTTGAGACACAAGGAAGGATAAATAATATACATTGCTCATTGAGTCACCGTTATCGAATCGAAACCGACGTTATACTGTGCTTCGATTGTATTATGTGAGCAGGATAACTAGAATATACAACTATAATTACTATTAATTGTCGTAGGTTACGTGGTTGTGTAAATCTTGGAACTTCCACCTCTCATACGGACGCGGTGAGACATTGTTGTCAGATCGTTGAAAAAAAAATATTCACATCACCCATTTAAATAAATGTGAAACAGTGTCGACTGAGGCAGTCAGGAAACTACGCTTTTTCATCATCTGAACCACCGTTCAAAATCGAAAGTCAGAGAGACAGATTACCTCAACGAGCAGTGACGTAGCGTGCAATTTGTCAACGTTGAAATGTGCCTATTAAAACTCATGTAAAATATCGAATGCGAAGGTGTTCACCGAACACCCAATAGTTCGATATTTTTAATGGATTTAAATAGACACTTTACAACGTTGTCCAATTGCACGATACGCCACTGTCAACCGGCAGCCCTGTAATCTTATGGGAAAAGCAGTAGTGATCTTATGGGAAAAACAGTAATAAGATCTGGCAACACTGATAGAGAGGCTAATTCAATGACATGTCATAAGTCCTATCATAAAGTTTGACAGCATGGACGGTCTGACTCTGGTTTGTTTACCTAATTTTTTTTTAAACCTTAGATCAAAAATTTTAATTAATTCATTGGATATTGGTGTGAAACAAAAGTGTATGTGTTTTAGAGTGGCTATCTGTACACAGAAATAAGCCGGTTTTTTTTTCATATGTTCACAGTCGGTCGAGGTTCACAAAACGCAGTCATGAAACAATCTGTTCTTATGAAAGAATCTCATTGCATCTAGTCTAATTTGAATCTCGATACATTCCCGCCTCATTTCTTTTGCGGCCCACGAACGTCCACAAGCTCAAAAGCATGTGAACGCTTGTGGACCGCGGAACTATTTTCATTTTCATTTTCAATTTTCATTTTCAATTTTCATTTTCATTTTCAAAAAAGACTGCTATAGTAATAACTGTTTCTTTTGGAAGAATTTGCACAGTGAAGAAACTGACGTTTGATATAAACAATAAGCGAAATTCGCTCACCTGGTTATTTGTATTGGAATTCTGTGTCCACGTAGCCTCTCGAAAACACTTACACGTTCGTTTAAAATCGATTTCCATTGGATTCGTTACAATTATCAATTTAAGGTTAAAAAAATGAGGCAAACAAACCAGAATCAGATCGCCCGTGCTTTGACATGTATTAGCCTCTCTATCGCTAAAGCTTGTTGATTATAGCTCTTTGGATTGAAGCAAATAAATTTCGATAGACTTAAATTAACTTCAAAATTGAATCAATTTTACAATTTTTTTATTTAAGATTAAAAGAATATGAGGCGAAAAAACCAGAATCAAATCGCCCATGCTATTTCACTTTAGGATAGGACTTAACCCTTTCATACCAGCTGTACATTTCAATTTACATCTGGATAACATAGAATCTTATGTAAAAAATAAAAAATATGGTATATGCATATCGTTTTATGAAAGAAAATCGTGCCCTAATCAGCTATGATGATCAAAAATCCGTTCCTGAAAAAAAGATTTATCAGGTCTGAAAGGGTTAACAACATGCCTCAGCCTCTCTGTTGCTACTCCTCGTTGGTCCGGACGATCTGTTAACAGTGTTGCCAACAGTGGCGTAGCGTGCAATTTGGCAATATTGCGGTCTGTCCATTTAAACCCATGAAAAAGATCGAACTATTGGGTGTTCGGCGAACACCTTCGCATTCGACCTTTTTCAAGGGTTTAAATGGACAAAATACAACGTTGCCAAACTACACGCCTCCCCACTGGTTGCCAAATGGTGGCGATAAATCACCTCAACCAGCAGTTCAAATAAATTTGAAATTAAGTGAATTAGCCTCTAAATATGACAACTATGATACGAGGCGAGACCCGAGTATAGTAGCCTTGATCTCAATGGGTCTGTTGCAAACTTTTGCTACAACGATAAAGAGTGTTTAATAATATGTAAAATCACCTGAAAAGTCCATTGGTGGCATCAGAAAGTCGTAAAATGCAATAATAAACTCACAAGAGGCGTTTAATGAAATCCAAGATGACGGTAAAATATTGAGCAATTTGTATGCATGCACCACGAACATCCAAGTATAGCCAACCTCACAATATTGATCACACCCAATCACAACGTAAATAAACACATAACCTCTGAAGCTGTGAGGTTGTCAACGTTGGCAATCCTTGGATGTTCGTGGTGCATGCATACAGATTGCTCGATATTTTACCGCCATCTTGGATTTCATTAAACGTCTCTAGTGAGTTTATTATTGCATTTCATGACTTTCTGATGCCACCAATGGACTTTTCGGGCGATTTTACATAGGATGAAACACTCTTTATCATTGTAGCAAAAGTTTGCAACAGACCCATTGACCGATTGTCGGTCTAGTGAAGAGGAAGAAGAAATGAAAAACTGTCAGTATTGGTATTACGTGTCACAAGTGCGCACTGCGCAAGCTTCAAAGGATGAGGAATTTGTATCGAAAGCGGAAAATGGTGGAAAAAGGAGGAAGCTAAGGGCGGTGAAGGAGGGAGTCTTAACTTCACTACGCTGTCTACACGGGGTGATTACGCAGATGCTCGTATCGAGTCGATGATCGGGAACATCGTGACCTAATGGATGACGCCATACAACGGGTCCGTTGCAAATTTCTGTAATATAGCAATAAAGAGCGGAACTTCTAGCACAGAATAATACTATCAGAACGGAAACTCCCATAAGAGCCAATGGAAGCAAGTTTGGAATTTAACGGCACCAATAGGCAACGCTGTGGTCCTATATCCCAACATGGCGGACGTGTGTGATTTGTGTTGAAACTCATTTATTTCTGTAAATTCTGGAAAGAAATCTTAAGTTTCCGGCCTCACTTTTATTCTTTTGGCATTTCAGAACGAAAATTTCGCGGATCATGTCCTATATTTTTTTATTCGCGCGCGAATCCAGATGTAAACATCCTATATCCCAACATGGCGGACGCGAAACTACTTTGCTTCAAAATCTGACAGAGTTTCCATTCTGATTGTATTATTCTGTGCTTCTAGCATGAAAATTTCGGTTTATTTTGAAGCATTATTTTCTGGTCTGCCGCAGTTTGAGAAGTTCCAAACTATCGCCATACCCTCAGAAAAGAACAAGAAAAACGCTTCGGTAGCGCTGACAAAATCTTTGGTTCAAAAATGACCCAGCAAAAAATTTCAGTAGAGCCAACCAAAGGTTTATTACTCCCGTGCTGAGGAAGAACTTCGTCAGCGATTAGTGTTACTCAGACTGTTTTTGCTGGGTAGCTCGGGTCTCTATCAGTGGCGACTCGTGCAATTTGACAACAATGTTTTCCCTCCATTTGAATGTATGAAAAACAATCGATTGCAGGTGAAGCGCTGCTTCACAATCGAATCGATTGTTTTATACAGAATCAAATGGAGAGAAAACATAATTGCCAAATTGCACGAGCCGCCGATGGTCTCTATTCTTATACCAAGTTCTTCTTCAGGAGTTTATTATTATTGTATCTGGTTACTCCACTTGCCCTTTCGAAGGCCTTCTGCCCAGTGGCGTCGCGTGCAATTTGGCAACAATATATTCTATCCATTTAGACTCTTGTAAAAGATCGAATTCAGGGGGTGCACAGTGCACAAGGAAAATTCGATATATTTAATGAGTTTAAATGGAGCAGTTGCATTGTTGCCAGATGGCACGCGACGCCACTGCTTCTGCCTGTCTAAGTATTTAGGAAAGGCCCAGCGTCTATTGTTCCGTGACGGGATCCTTGCGGAAGGACAACCCATTTGATATCTTGGAGTTTTAAGATTGAAGGTGAACTGAGCAGTGGCGGCTCGTGCTATTTGGCAACAATGTCTTCTCTCCATTTGAACCTATGTTTAACAATCGATTGTTAGTGAAGCGCTGCTTCACTTTCGAATCGATTGTTTTACATATAATCAAATGGAGGGATGACATTGTTGCCGAATTGCACGAGCCGCCCCTGGAACTGAGCGACCTCGAGCTACATTGCAAAAACAGCTATTGCCAACCTGGCATTTCTAAAATTCAAACATGACCTTGTCCAAAACACCTCCTAAACGGGTTTTATTGGTTTTGATGACAGTAGATTGGTAAACAGATGACACAACATCCATCAGTGGCGCCGACCCCCCCCCTCCCCCCCCCTTCGTTTTGGGTGCCCCCGGAAATTCGAAAAACAGCAGTGGCAGCGGCCTTTTGCCGCAAAAGTGATGAGCAAAAGAAAAAAAAGGGTCATCATCACTTTTCCCCGGGCTTTTGCCGCAAAACCTATGAGCAAAAAAAAAAAATAAATAATAATAATAATAATTACTTTTCCCCCACTCTGCCCCCCCCCCCCCCCGCCAAGCCAACGCTGAATGGGCGCCACTGCCATCCATCGCGTCAAATAACTCTGCAGTTTGACAAGCCGTCCAATTGCACAGTTTGTTGTTTGACGAACGAAGCATCAACCAAACATCCAACGGTTGGCTCACCTTCCGTTTTGCGGTGGATTTCGGCTTATCGAAGCCTATATGACGATCCTCCTTTGAGCGTGTATACGAAGCGCTTCTCCACTGACAACCATCTGATCACCAGAGCTGCCGTTTTGCGTATAATCAATGCTATTTTTCTATTCACCGATGATTCCACCGGTTGAGAAAGATTACACAGTTCAGTTCAGTGTATGACTGTAATGCACGAAAATACTCTGATCTGTAATCTTTACTTAATCGGTGGAAACTCCGTTACTTAATTAAAATATCCGCAAGTTTTTTAAAGTCATCGACGACTCAACCAGTTGAGTAAAGATTACAGATGCGAGTATTTAAGTTAAGTTCATTACAGTAATACACTGAACTGAACTGTGTAACCTTTTCTCAACCGGTGAATAGAAAAATAGCACTGATTATACGCAAAACGGCAGCCCTGCTGATCACCCATCCATCCACCGATCTATCTCTGCATCCATCTAATCCTTATCAGCACAACGGAGTGTATACGTATACTGCTTGAGGAGGAGAAGTAAGCTCTGTGTTTTATGACTCGCTGAGTTGCAGCCACCGTAATGTGACTTGTTAAAGTGAGGATGCTCCATCGTTCTTACTTTTAATTGTCTCATTAAAGAGCGTCCGCTCGTCCCGTACCGTCCACTGTCGTTCGTGCGTCTGTGCAAGTTCATACCCACGAGGAAGAAGGAGAGAGAGAGAGAGAGAGAAAGAGAGAGAGAGAGAGAGAGAGAGAGAGAGAGAGAGAGAGAGAGAGAGAGAGAGAGAGAGAGAGAGAGAGAGAGAAAGAGAAAGAGAAAGAGAGAGAGAGAGAGAGAGAGAGAGAGAGATGATTCAGAGAGAGAGAGAGAGAGAGAGAGAGAGAAAGAGAGAGAGGGGGGAGAGAGAGTAGGCATGTTTTATTTTTAATCGCGCGGCTAATTTAACCGAGTGGGCACGTTTCAACTTCCTGCACGTGTTTGAGCTGAGGTGTGCAAGTGCGTTCGGTGTTCACAGTTTACCGCTTAGCGCACTATGGTTTGAGATCGAAAAAAAAAGTTGCCAAAAAAATTGGCGAAAAAAATTAATAAAAAATCATCGTTTCCGACCTTTTAAGCTCAATTCATAACTTTCCTGTGACATTTCTAGGTTCAAATGACTTGTTATAAATGTCTTCCGTGATTAAAATCTGTCTTGAAAGTTTTATAGAAGATGAATTTTATTGAGAAATGCTCTTTTCTGATTTTTGGCCACTTGTGGACGATTTTAGACCGCTGACTTTACAAAATTCTGCCTCTGACTTCCTAAGAAGCAATCATAATAAAATATTGTGAACAGCGTTCACAGTGCGCCTCGGTTTAAGCGTCCCGACGCACTGTAAAATGACGCCCACATCTATGTATGATAGCTCGAAGATTCGTTTCATTGCAATAGGTAGTCTTGTGTAGTAAACCCCTTCTGGGCCCAGCCGGAGTAAATTCTTTTTTATCCTGTAGTCTATTTCACGTCGTTCCATTACCATAATTCCGAATAAACGCGATTCTGGATTTAGACACTTACAAGATAAGATTTCGTCGGGCGCCTTTAATTCGCCGTATAGGCAATTCCAACTCCCCCGAGTACGAACAGTTAACTACATCCTCAATGTAAACGGAAGTCCAACTCCCCCAAGTACGATCAGGATGCTCTCCGTTCCGTCTATATGATATAGTGTCTTTGGGCCTAAATGAGGCACCCACAAAAAATTGTAAAAAGTGGTCCCAGTTAATCAACCTTACCTTACCTGTATAATTTAGTTTTTGAACCATGAAATACTGGTTTTGAAGCATTTTTCATATTATTTTGCCGTGGGAGATGCAAACTTTGGTTTGAACCGTACCGTACCGTACCGTTGGCAGGAACTATAGTTCCTGACCACCATAATCAAATCAGTACTGATCCCACTGTGCCGAGTGCATCATGGGAATTGATCTGTTGGTCCGAGAGACGTGAGTGACAAGCAGCCAATTATCGTTTAACGTTTAACGTCACTCTTTTGCATGACGTCATTGAGTCTCGTTCCATTCGTTCGGAGCACGTTTGACACGTACCGTCTCATCCGCAGGCGTGCATACCTTCTCACTTTGAGATGTTTGAGAATGTCAATGTGCCAATACCAATAATGTATGTACCATTATTGTTACCGTCCTTTATTGTTATGGGCTAGGGGGACGCCTGCAGGCTGGAAAAATTTCACCGACAGTGAGAATGATACCGGAAACACTAAAATTAATTCTGTGCCTTGTGTGAATATCATTTGCTCGATCGTTATTTCATTTTATTACCGCGAGAGGTAATTCGATTAAGAGTCTCTTTTCACATTCTTTTTTATTGGTTTTTTTCTCACCTGATTTCTTGTGCGGTCTTTATGAGCAAGGAGTATAAAGTTTCATCACTCTGGAATACTCCCGGCTGATGAAATGGATCGTTTGCGTACTTTTGCTACACGGAAGAAAATAATTGGTAGAATTTACTATCTGCATATAGCTGATTTTGGAGTCAGCTATCAGTTTTGGCAAATTTCACCAATGCGGCTCTTGCGAACTTTTGCTATGGGCAATTGAAGTGTTGATTTTTGCATAAAAACCTGTGAAAATGACGATGAGTGCACTAAAATATCACGAAATTCACTCTCAAATTCGGACTTATTGGCGGAGAGACGCAGGTATCATGGGAGGGGCGAAGGACGATTGGGCGAAGGACGATTGGGCGACCTGGAAATGGTAACCTTTTTGGGCGAGGAGATTAATGAGGCAGGCCCAATGACCCATAGGACTTTTGGGCGAGTAAGTAAAACATAAGTTTGAATATTTGGCATCAGTGCATGATCAGTAAGGTTTGTTTACGCGTCGCATTTCGGGCATGGGCAGTTGAAGTGACAGTGATCTCTGCAGATAAGAAGATAAGAAGCACCGTGAACGGTGTGTCCAGCGAGTCGATATTGTTGTACTGTGCTCACCCTAGCTTACCTAAAAAAAAAAAAAACTGAGCCCGGAAAAAAAAAAACTGTTTAAGGGTCCGGAACCTAAAAATGCAAGAAGCATGCCTTCAATTTTACGAATTTTAGGCCGAAATTAAATTTAAAAGATGAAAGATTTTGTTTTGTGAATGAAAATCGCGATATAATTATTTGTACTTGTGCCGATAATTTGACAATTTTACAAACAAGTGAGTGTGCCATTATTGACGGGACCTTTTCTTATGCTCCCCGCCATTTTAAACAAATGTACACAATTCACGGTTTTGAAAATAATTTCTACGTTTGCAAGAGCCCCATTTTACGTTATAGAATCAATGTGTCATATTTCTATAGCAAAACTACGCAACATACCCAATTAGGCAACCCTGCTGACACAGCGTGTTGTGACGATGACGGCGGAGTGGCCCGCATCCAGTGTTGCCGGATCGAGGGTAAAAAAACCGTATCGTCCCCATTTAAATCAATGTAAAACGTAAGGCTTTTTCACCCCAATCTGGCAACACTGCCCGCATCCCGCATTGGCGCCCGATGGCCTTCACAAGGAGAAATGACGTCACAATTCGTCGGGTATGCCCGTCCCGCACTTATCAGTGACGGCGGTATACGAATAATATGCTCACATTGACCATCATGGAAAAGACAGTCATGCTGATTCTGATTCTGATTCTGATTCTCACTGCTCTCAGGATGCTGATTGTCCGACACGCTTTGACGCACCCACTCGACTGGGGACGCCCGTATAACGTGGTTAGCTGCGCGGCTTCAATTTCAATAGCGTGTGCTCTTCTGAGAGCAGTGTTGTCAGATATAATCTCGGAAATCCTGTTCATTTTCCATTTTCAATCAATGGCGCAGCATGAAATTTGGCAACATTGCAGAGATGATGTTCTGTGTATATGTATTTATTGAACAGAGACACATAGGGACGGATCACTAACTGGCTGCAGCAGAGATACGCTGAACTCTCGCGTGGCTTCAATTCAACAAAATAACAGTCAACAGTCAACACCTTTCTGATGAAGCGAACGGTTTTGCAGACATTTGCTTACGAAATTCCATTACAAACCACACGCATAACTCTTCGATAAATTTTAATTTGTTGACTAAGTAAACTGAAATTTTGCATAATAGCTTGAAATTCAGCACGCTAAATCCAAATGTTATTTCTTCTTTTCATTGAGACTCAAATTTCCTTCGGAAAACTGAAATTATCTCCACCTGACCTCAAATTCACGATCCAATGGACACCAAATGGAAACCAGGAAAGTTGTGGAAGGACCGTAGAAACAGGCGTAGAAGCTGGAGCAAAGCTGATGAAAAATTCGGATTTTTCGACTTAAATACTGTACCTTTCGCCCTATAACCTTGTAATTATAAGAGGTTTTAGGATAATTTGTCAAACTTTTTCTTAATTATCCACGAATAGAAGGAAAGTTCGTTAACAAACTTCTGCAGTTCGTAAAAATCTTTCTGATGTCGCATGGTGTTGAATGGTGAGTAGCATGGGCGGACACAGGGAACTGTCTTTCTCTCTCTGCCTCCATTTGAACTTATGAGTTAGAAAAGGACAGCAGAGGGGGCCATCACGTGACTTTGGCCCCCTCTTCTGTCCTTTTCTAACGCACGTTTTCAAATGGAAGGAGAGAGAGAAAGACAATTCCCTGTATCCGCCCATGGTGAGTAGCGAGCACTCTCCTCTTTACTCACTAGCCTATCTCCTCTGTGTTTACCGATTGTCACCTTTCAACACCATGCGACATCAGAAAGGTGTTGATTGTTGTTTTGTTAAATGGGCCTGTTGTGTATTTACATCTGCTTCACAAAAATATAGAACCACGGGCGGATACAGGGAATTGTCTTTCTCTCTCTCCCTCCATTTGAACTCATGTGTTAGAAAAAGACAGCAGAGGGGGCCATCACGTGACTTTGGCCCCCTCTTCTGTCCTCTTCTAACGCACGTTTTCAAATGGGGGGAGAGAGAGAAAGACAATTCCCTGTATCCGCCCATGTATAGAACAGCATGTTTCTCGAGTAAAATTCGGCAAAAATAACGATGCGCTCATGAAATACGTTTCTAAAACCACTCTATTAACTCAGAAAATCACCTCCATTTCAAACAGCCCCCGCTACCAGTGGCGTAGCATGCAATTTGGCAACGTTGCAAACTCGTCCATCTAAGCCCATGAAAAAGATCGAACTATTGGGTGTACAGTGTTCACCTTCGCATTCGACCTCTCACTTGGGTTTAAATGGATATAATGCAACGTTGCCTAATTGCACGCGCGCTACGCCACTGTATGGATGCTTATGCGCTAACTTGCGTAGAAATTGAACTCGGGTTGAGATCTCTTGCATAAACTAGACTCATAAAAATAAAAATGATAAACAAACGCTCCGGATTAGCTTGGAATGGTTTTGTCCGTGGCGAAGCGTGCTATTTGGCAACATGGCAGTTTGTCCATTTGAACTCATAGAAAAGCTCGAATCCGCTGGTCATCGGCGATTCCTAGATCATTCGATATTTTTCATGAGTTTTAATGAGCCTAATGCAACGTTACCATATTGCACGCTTCGCCACTGGGTTTTGTTAAGTTTGGCGTTCGATTTATCGTCCCAAAAAGTTCCGAAACTCAAATCTCCGCCCGAACCGAATAATAAAATATGCTTTTGATGTGTAATATTTTCTCAACTGGTGGAGTTTCCATCGCTGACTAAAAAAAAAAATTATGCATCGTGAAGTGATCCTCTCGATGGGACTGTGGGACCCTCGAAATTCTTTGTTGCATACAATTCGTTGCCTTTGTTACGTCTTTGTTACGTCATTGACTCCCTCACCCTGTCACTTGACACGCAGAGAACTCTTCACTGTCGTATCAGACATAAGTTTGCATCGTTGTCAGATTGAGTTAGAAAAAAAGTCTCCGTTTGAAATTTAAATCAGAGGCATCGCGTGCATTTTTGCAACATCGTATTTCGTTCCTTTTAAGATGATTCCAGGAACGATTAGTTCACCAAATTGCGATGCTCAAATCCAACAGTTTTTGGGTAAAATTCATGCATTTACGCTAAAAGTATTAATCTGAGGAGTGTCTGCACTTGCGAGCCTTCTTCAGGAAGATACCCTGAAAGTTTCAAGCTGAAACACTCAAAAATAAAGTCGGAAATTATGAAATACGAAAGTTCCCATAAGCCTCAATGAGTGAGAGTGAGAAAGATAGACTTATTATCTTTCGCACTCACTAAGCTTATGGCAAAATGAATTTTATAAATGACGGCTTTAATTCTTAATGTATGTACGAGTGTTTTGCTCGTTTTGGGCTCAAAAAATCCACACCTGGATTTTGCGTTTTTTTATTTTTCAATTTAAAATGTCAAAAACACGGATTTTCCGAAAAGCGACTGTTGGCCCTATCCATTTGTATGAAATCTGGAAAAGTTTTGCCTGGAAACTCCGTCAAGCCTTGAAAAAGCTCAAAGTATTTGGGTTGCATATTGCACAGTACACTCCTTCGAATCGATATTTTAGTGCACGGAAACAAATGACTGGTAGAATTTACCTTCTGCATAGTTGATTTTGGAGTCAGCTTTTAAGGATTGTAAATTTCACTAAATTATGGTAAAATGTACCAACAAGTTAACTTAATTTACCATAACCCGTAACGTCCTTGATTAGCCATATGGCTACAGCTAGAGGGTGGTTTTCATTTTTGGGGGATTTTAAATTAGGGGGTAATAGGTTGGCAATTAGGTGTTAACGATTAAATCTTATTTGGCATCAGCCTTTTTTGGGCATTCTAAAATTATTATTATTATTATTTTTTTTTAAAAAGGATTGGGGTGTTTTGACAATGGTTGAAAAAAAAAATGAAATAATTCAAGATGTTATGGGGTAATTTACGTTGCATTTACCGTTTACCAGTGGCGGCTCGTGCTATTTGGCACCAACGTCATAGCTCCATTTGAATCTATGTTTAACAATCGAATGCTGGTGAAGCGCTGCTTCACTTTCTAATCGATTGTTTTACATACAATCAAATGGAGGGATAACAACTGACTCCAAAATCAGCGCAGATGGTATAAAAGATTCTACCAGTCTTTTTTCTCCCCGTTTGGGGTTTAAATAGAAGGTACGCAGCGTTGCCAGATTGTACTCTACGCGACGCCACTGTCTTAATTTGAATAAATGTTTCGGAAGATTTTGTAACACAATCTGTCTACCGCGCGAATTTGTCTGCTCATTGTTCTTTCCCCCGCCCCGCCCCGCCTTTGCCTATCATTTCATTTGTGTGTAGTCTTTGTTTCACGGACCAAAGTCGGCCGCCCAGATGATCTTGTTGCGGTATCTCAAAGCACAATAACATTATACCACAGTGTTGCCAGATCGAGGATAAAAAGCCGTATCGTCCCCATTTAAATCAATGAAAAACGTACGGCTTTTTCAACCCAATCTGGCAACACTGTTATAACAAAGCAATCGCGTGCGCAGAAAGCCCGGCCTCAAGTTACGTCGCCGTGCACGAAGTTGTCATTCAGTCTCCAAAAAAAAAAAAAAAAAAAAAAAAAAAAAAAAAAAAAAAAATCAACGCGTCTGAGTTTTTGTTCACGTAACAAATCATTCATGAAGTGTCGTTTCGTTTCTCTATTCCCTGTACAGTTTTACTTCAACGAACTCAATCTTGCCCCTACATTTACATTGTTTGTGGCAAGTAGCAACTCATCATACCTGAATGCTCGGTTTTTGCATAACTAAAAAAATGAAGGCGCCCGGTTTTTCCGGCAAGTCGCAACCAAAGATTACTTATACATACAGATATGGCATTAGCCCGAATTTTGTTAAGTTGACTCCGGCCGTGATACAACCGGGCATACAGAGGGGATCATAAAGATTACAGAGAAAAGATTACATTTTCCATGTTTGTCTGTTACAAAACTGTTCCGTATTCCGCGTTCCACCGTTCACGTTCCGTGTTTGTTCGAGTTCCGCAAACAAACACAGGAAAAGTGGGAAACGTAATCTTTTCGAACCAGAATTCTGTAATCTTTATGATCCCCTCTGTATGCCCGGTTGTATCACGGCCGGCGTTTTATCCATTTTTCACTTAACACGGGCGAGATGGCTAATGCCATATCTGTATGTATAAGTAATCTTTGGTTGCAACTCATCGTACTCAAGTGTTCGGTTTTTGCATAACTATAAAAATGAAGGCACCTGGTTCAATTTCCATCACACACGTTTCTTTTAGGGTGTCCCTTGTCCCACGCCGCGCCCCCAGAATAAACACAACACTACTATTTTTTACTGCCGCTGCGCTGGTCTTAAGCAAAGTTCGTTTAGAGAAGAAGCTATACCACTTGCAAAATTAGTGGCGTCTTTATACTTCAGCACCATAGTCAATGCGGTAGTCACTAGTCAGTCATTTCTACGGGTTGGTTCTTTAATTTGTGGATGTCTCTTTCCCAGTCTTTAGAAAGCAACGCAATGAAGATAGACAAGAAGAGGATTCCCTCGTGTAACTTGGGTTATCATGCTATCAGTATTGGGCGTACTTTCTAAGCTTTTTTAAAGTTACCGATGGATTTCGGAAGTTTAAAGTCACCATTGTTATTTTTGATGGTCTTTCACTAAATACTGGTATATTTAATTCATCTTTAGCAAAAGCAGTGGCGTGTCTTTACTGAAGGAATTATTTTTTTCAATCCAAGGTGTATTTCGTTTGTGTTAAAGAAACTGCACAGTGAAATATTGCGACTAAGGGGAAGTTCCTTTAACCCAAATAAAATGGCTGCTGTTCAGTGGCGTCGCGTGCCATCTGGCAACAATGCAACAGCTCCATTTAAACTCGTTAAATATATTGAATTTTCCTTGTGCACTGTGCACCCCCTGAAATCGATCTTTTACGTGAGTTTAAATGGATATAATTCATTGTTGCCAAATTGCACGCGACGCCACTGCTGCTGTTACAAGTAAAAGATTCCTTGTTGTGACAGTGGGTCTCTTTCATGCAATCAGAACTTACTTACTTCGCGCAAGGAAAACAGACACAAGTAAACGTGTTTCCTTGTTTTTAAAAAAAGAGATTTCTTTCAGTGTTGCAATTCGGAATCATTGTACTTCGTCCCAGTGGCGGCTCGTGCGATTTGGCAACAGTGTTTTTATCCCATTTAAATACATGGAAAACAATCGAAACTCGAGGAGGCTGCCAGCCTCCGCTTGAATCGATTTTTTACCTAAGTTTAAGTCGGAAAAATGCATGGTTGCCAAATCTCACGGGCCGCCACTGCTTCGTCCTAAACGGACGAACGGATTCCATCAAGATCAATTTGTTGGGTGTTAAGATTCGAACTTTCAAATGTAACCTTTCCTTTGGGGGTCAAATAGACCAAATACGTTGTTGCCAAACTGCGCACAACGCGTCTGATCGAATTTATCGAGCTCCATTATTATGGACGAGTTTTCTGTCTATTCCCACTTTTCCTCTCTTTTTTTTTTTTTTTTTTTTGCTGTTCTTGTAAGTAAAAATAGCTCGCATCGTTTTTGTTCCGTCTGGCCGTGCAAACAATTAATACAAAGCACCAGAGGTATGTAACATAATACTTACTGCCGCGATTCAAGAGCGATGAGTCACATTGTTTTACAGACAATCACGCTACTGCCCGCGCTGCAGTGTTGCCAAATGCCATTGATGGTTACAGGAATCTGTTTCTTTCTCTCTCTCTCTCTCTCTCTCTCTCTCTCTCTCTCTCTCTCTCCCTCCCTCCCTCCCTCTCTCTCTCCCTCCCTCTCTCCCCACCCATTTGAGCACGTGCGTTAGAAAAGGACGGAGATAAGGGCTAAAGACGAAAGTCACGTGATAGTCCCCTCTTCTATACTTTTGTAACACGTGTCTTCAAACGGCCGTAGAGAGGGAGAGGGAGAGGGAGAGAGAGAGAGAGAGAGAGAGAGAGAGAGAGAGAGAGAGAGAGAGAGAGAGAGAGAGAGAGAGACAGAGAGAGAGGCAGAGAGAGACAGACAGAGAGAGAGACAGAGAGAGACAGAGAGAGAGAGACAGAGAGAGAGAGAGAGAGAGAGAGAGAGAGAGAGAGAGAGAGAGAGAGAGAGAGAGAGAGAGAGAGAGAGAGAGAGAGAGAGAGAGAGAGAGAGAGAGAGAGAGAGAGAAAGAAATACTCCTCTGTATCCGCCTATGACAAATGCACGGAGGCTTTAGGTCAGGTATTTTACCCAACGAGGTACCTTTAGCAATAGAGAGGCTGATACATGTTGTACATTCTATCCCAAAGTATGGCAGCATGGGCGATCTGATTCTGGGTTGTTTGCTTCATTTTTTATTTTTTTTTTAAACATTCAATCAAAAATTGTACTTTATTGCGTGGAAATTGGTTTTAAAACAAAGTGCAAGTGTTTCAGAGTGGTTATCTAGACGCAGCTTTTTGAAACAAGGGCGGATCCAGCAATCTGACAACTGTGTATTATTCCCATTTGAATGCATGAAAAACAATCGATTAGCAACAGGGCCATGGCCTCCTCAAGAATCGATTGTTTCTCTTATGTTCAAATGGGATGCATTTATGGTCGTCACATTGCTGGATCCGCCCATGTTTTGAAACAACTATCCAGGTGAAAAACTTTAACTTGTTTCTATAATGTGTCTGTTTCTTTATCCTGCAAATCCTTCATATAAAGAAACAGTTACATTGATTTCTGTGTCCTGCAGACGGCGGCCACTCTCAAACACTTGCATTTTCGTTTAAAACCAGTTTCAAATGGATTTTTCACAACTTTCTTTTTAAGGTTAAAAAATATGAGGCAAGCAAACCGAGCCCTTGTTAAATGTCCTTAAGAGATTTCCATCGAGCCTGCCTCCTTGAAGTTACATCACAAATCCTTTCTATCGCTACAGCTCGTTTTATATTTTCCACAAGACTCGTTGTCAATGTAAAATATATGGCTTTTAACCTTTTAACCTATATGGCAACACTGGTCGATCCATTGTCAACATCTCTCTTTTTGTCGGCATACCGAGTTTAAGCGCCGAAACGGGAGGAAAAGATCAAACAGGTGACTTGACTCTCTTGAGCCGGCAGCGATGATCTTTTTTCTTCGGGCGTGACTAAACAATGCTCAGTGCAGCCACATGCTTAAACAAATTCGTCTTGAGCACCGCTTAAGTCTCCTTGTAGAATCGTAACTAAGAATCCCAATCCCCCCCTTCTCTCTCGCTCTCTCTCTCTCTCTCTCTCTCTCTCTCTCTCTCTCTCTCTCTCTCTCTCTCTCTCTCTCTCTCTCTCTCTCTCTCTCTCTCTCTCTATCATCTCTCTCTCTCTATCATCTCTCTCTCTCACTCTCTCTCTCTCTCTCTATCATCTCTCTCTATCATCTCTCTCTCTCACTCTCTCTCTCTCTCTCTATCATCTCTCTCTCTCTCTCTCTCTCTCTCTCTCTCTCTCTTCTCTCTCTATTTCTCTTTCTCTCTCTCTCTCTCTCTCTCTCTCTCTCTCTCTTCTCTCTCTCTCTCTCTCTCTCTCTCTCTCTCTCTGTCTCTCTCTCTCTCTCTGTCTCTCTCTCTCTCTCCTTCTCTCTCTCTCTCTTGCTGTCCTTTTCCAACGTACGCGTTCTAATGAGAGAAGAAAGAGAAAAGAAAGATTTCTGGATCCGCCTGTGTGCTGAATAATTTTTTTTGTTTTTATTTTGTATTATTTTTATTCTAATCCTTTTCTCGCCCTTTCGACTGATTTCAGGTCCCGGTTAGTGAATCACGCGTATCAGTTGTACTTCAACGACCAAACTTATTACAGAGTGAGTAACATGGACGGTCGAGTGGAAAACGCGGATCATCGATTGACCGACGACATAACCGCCTTTACATCATCCATCGCTCACCTCTACTCTCATCTGACCAAACCTCTCTTCGATCTTGCTCTCATCGGATTAGCTCTCGCTCACTCGACGAGGCAAATGGGCGCCGCCATTATTCCAGGTAGGAACGATTTTCCGATTAACTCACCTTCGCTAGTTATGAAGCAAATGTACTGTGAATATTCAAAAGAAAGTACAAGGGGTATCCCAAAAGTACTGCTCACTTTTGTCTTGGGGGCGAACGAAAGCAAGTATCAAAAAAAGATTTTTAAGGGGTAATGGAGCTGTTGCAAACTTTTTTTTACCCCATAATCAACTATTAATAAGCCTGTAGCAAAAGTTTGCAACAGCTCCATTATCCTAGTAATTACCCACAAATCAAGACCAAATTCAGCTCAGTAAGTTAAATATTCACTGATTGTGAGTTACAGAGTTTTGAAAATGACGTGTCGAGCTGACCCATTCAGGATATTTAGCAAGTTTTTCAAGAAAAAAAAGAGTTAAGAAATCAAGTGGTTTTATTTGTTTGAACAAATTTTGCCGAATCTTACCAACACTGACAAAAATGTGATGCTTGCATTTTGCCACCCTTTGACACTGTCTCAGGCTGCCAATTTATTCTCTTCTCTTCTTTCCTTCATTCTCTTGAGAACTTCTTATTTTTTAACCCTCTTTTTTTTCTTGAAAAACATGCTAAAAACCCTGGAGGGGTCAGCTCGACCTGTCATTTTCAAAACGCTGTAACTCAGTGAATATTCAACTTATACAGCTGAATTTGGTCTTGATTTGTAGCGTTTATTGAGTTTAGGAGTGGATTTTGGAAGTTTTTATTGCTTTATCTTTATTTTTCGAGGTTGTTACACCGGAATCAACTATTAAATCGCTTATAGCAAAAGTGTGCAACAGCCCCATTAAAGTTCCGATGATCAACCGATTTAGAAAATTAAACTTATCCACGCGATTTTTTTTTACGTATCTCGGAGACTGTTTGATGTCGCATTGTCTAAAGTCAAACACTTGGAAGACAAAAAGAAGTCGGAAGAGTACGGGGGGAGGGGGAGGGGAGGGGGGAGGGGGGGGGGGTGCTACGCGGGTTGCTCCTTATTTACTGATTTATTAGCGGCTCCTGAGTTTGTTTACCAACAAACAAGCTCGAGTTCATCAACTTGAACTCGACCGTGTCTCTTGGAGTCTTGTATTGACGGACGAGCCATGACTCACCAACGAGTATTTTTAGTGTTTGATTTTTAACCAAGTCTATTATAGAAGTCTATTTACGTCAGCGGAGGCTTTTTTAATTTCAATCCAGTATCTCTCTCGGATACAAACGTAAGTAAAGGGAACAATCGATATCTAGAGGCCGAATTTTATCCTCAAATGGGTCTGTCGCACACTTCGGCTAGAGCGCTTTAAAGTATCAATGGGTCTGTTGCAAACTTTCGCTACAACGATTTAGAGGGTTTAATCAAATGTAAAATCGCCTGAAAAGTCCATTGGTGGCATCAAAAAGTCATAAATTGCAATAATAAACTCATAAGATGCGTTTAATGAAATCCAAGATGGCGGATAAATATCGAGCAATTTGTATGCATGCACCACGAACATCCAAGGATGGCCAACTTTGACAACCTCACTGGAGGTAGAAGTTATGTGTTTGTTTACGTTGTGATTGGTTGTGATCGATATTGTGTGGTTGGCTATCCTTGGATGTTCGTGGTGCATGCATACAAATTGCTCGATATTTCTCCGCCGTCTTGGATTTCATTAAACGCCTCTTGTGAGTTTATCATTGCATTTTATGACTTTCTGATGCCACCAATGGACTTTTCAGGTGATTTAAATGAGATTAAACACTCTTTATTGTTGTAGCAAAAGTTTGCAACAAACCCATTGAAGACTTCTTCGGTTAAAGGGGGTAAAAAACAGTAAGTGTGCTCGTGTTCTAACAACCTGATTTCAAAAGATTATTTTGTAAGCATGAAGAGTTCGATTGGGTTCTCTCAGTCATCTGAAGATTCGTCCATACGCTCTTTTGTTAGACAATTAGGAAAACTCAGTTTTCCTCATTATAGTTTCACGCAATAACAATTTGAAATTAGGACTTTTGAGCACGGTGCGCACCTACTGTTTTATATACCCCCTTTTACCGTAGAAGTCTCTAATTCATACGTAAAAAGCCGTAAAAATGACAATGACAGCATCAGAAAACACCAAAATTCATTAATAAACTCACAAATTTCAAAAAACAATAGACGTTTAACGCGGCACATTCAAATAATCATGGCCGACTGTCATCATAGCTGACTTCATGAACAAATAAACATAAAAAATACTGACGGTTTTTGTTCGAATTCTTACGTCTCAATATCCTCAATACCTCACAATAGTTTGCGGAAGGTACGGAAACCGATATCTGTGTCGAAAAAGTATCAAAATGAAACAATAATACACATGAGTTCTAAGTATGATTTCCAACTTCAATCATCATCCTTGGAACGCCTGTGTGTAATTGTTTCATTTTGATAATTTTCCGACACAAATATCGGTTTCCGTACCTTTCACAAACTATTGTGAGGAATTGAGGATTTTGAAACGTAAGAATTTGAACAGACGTCGTCATTGTTTACTGTGTTTATTTGTTTATGAAAAGTCAGCTGTGATGACAGTTGGCCATATGATTATTTGAATGTGCCGCGATAACCCCGCGAAATATCGCGAGCGCGGTAAAATGATACAGGGGTGAATAGTTTCGAGTGTTTTTCGAAATTTGTGAGTTTATTCTTAGAATATGACACATTGATTCTAACATATAGAAATCCGTAGAAATAATGACGCGCTCAATTTTTTAACAATTAAGTTAAGCTCCAAAGGTAGGTTCTGTGCCAGGTATTTTACTTCTCTCTGTCGAATATAATATTTTAATAACAATTTTTCAAAGTTCGCAAAATATTTACCAATCAACCTGACATCCGCCTTGAAAACGAGTTTTGGATCAAGTGGCAAGGCTGAGACTCCGTCGATGATGTATTAGCTACCAATTTATGACTGTTAAGGAAATAACAAAATAAGCAAAGTAAATCATTAATTCAAATTAATTAATTTTTGATAGTGCTGAGATATGCTAGCGTAACGCTCAAAATTCTATTTAATGTGAATTTTCACCGATGTATAGTTCCAGATTCGTCAATAGATGGCGCCACAGCGATTATTCTCCTCCTTTCAATCAAAGATGGAAATCTGCAAATGAAATAAATTTTTCCAAATATTGAATCGTCAGCGCCTCGAGTTTATAATTTGAAGAATGGCTTTCTCAAAAAGAACGCATGAATGTTCAAAATGGTTGGACTGAAATTATAATCATCTCCGAAAATCACTAATAAATATGATGTTATACCTAATCAACTCGCGCTGTTCAATTTACTTATATTTGAGAAACCGGAAGATCAGGTGCTATATAGATAATCATTCAAATAATGTCTTCAGAATATGTTTTCAATAACTTAAAGAATAAGGCTTTTTGGTAGTTTAAGCTTCGATTTTGAATGTTTTTGCAACTTTTCCGTCGCACCTATTCTTGGAACTAATCACGAAGGCTGGCGATCTGTTTTTTTTTTTTTTTTTTTTTTTTGAAAAAAGTTCAATTAATTTACAGATTTTCATCATGAATCAAACAGTGCCTTCACCTACCGTCAAATCTTGAACAAGAGCTCGTTTCAGAAGTGTAGGCGCACCTAAACCATAATCTTTGGCGACTTTTCAATTTTCATTTCTTTAAAACTAAACAAAACTTGTCTTCGACTTTGAAATTTTAATTTTAAAATGTTCCTCAATGAGAAGCCAAACGCTCAAATTCATTTTTTTTTTTTTTCATTTGCATTTTGAAAAAAGAGAAATAATGTTGAAAAATTCCAAAGATTATCGGTCTGGGTGCGCCTACACTTTTGAAACCACCTCTACATCGGTGAGGATTCACGTTATACTTTGAGAATCCAATGGGGCTCTTGCAAACTTTTGCTTTAACCCTTTACTGCATGATTTTTTTTTTTCAATAAAATAATTTTTTTTTCAGTACAATTTTGATCCTTGAGACAGAGAAAAATAGTGAAAAAATTCTTTCCATTATATTTCAATGGTAAAGAGCCTGAATATTAATTGTTCCAAATATGGTCTTACCCACATTTAGGTATCCATGCAACTGAAAATAAAGTTTTCAGGCTGAAAAAAAAATTAAAGTAGTAAAAAATAAGTTAGTAAGTTTCAATAGTCGTTTTTTTTTGTATATGGTACCCCTGCGTTACTCCCAAACATAACAATGAAAATCGGAAAATCTCTATCAGATTTTCAGTAAGCATTTTCAACCACTCTGCACGTTCTCTATCCTTGCTGCGCGCTCTAGGACAAAATCGACAATTCTTACTCGTTCAGTATGTGACCCACCATGCAGCGACAGTACAACTCAAGTCCCCTACTTTTAGGTAAGGCTTCAAAGTAATTGTTCCAGATCTGGGCTCATCTGCAGTTAAGGGTTAAGAAAATAAATAGTCCAATCTGATGTGAAAATCAGCGAAAATCACGAAAATCGCACCAAGAAAGTTTAAAATTCAGTAATAAACTCACATTACTGCTATAACGGCAAGATCGTAATGGCGGTTCAACGCAGGTATCATGGGAGATTCATGTCTATTAAGTCACTTTCTCTACGGAAACACAGAGATATGTCTCAAATTAGATAGGAATCTCCCACGATATACCTGCGTCTCTCCACAATTAAGCCCGATTCTGAGAGTGATTTTCGTGATTTTTTTGTGTACTCATTGTCATTTTTACAGGTTTATATGTAAGAATCAACTCTTCAATCCCACGTAGCAAAAGTTTGCAAGAGCCCCATTTGATCATCCGAAGAAGCCCATAGGACCAGTGCACGGAAAAAAAAAACTACGGTGAAAATAACCATACGGATACCTGATTTTGGCACCTGCTAGATGTTATGGTAATGTTAACCAGAAGTATACTATGTTTTGACTATGTACTAGGTGATGTTACCTGATTGCATGTCGAATTTACTCAAAGTATCGGTAAATGTACCATACTTCTGGTCAAGTTAACCATAACATCTAGCAGGTGCCAAAATCAGGTATCCGTATGGTTATTTTCACTAATCTTTTTTTTCCGTGTGTGTAGGTATCTGACAAAGTCGTGGGCATTCTTCGATTGGTCTTTGCATTTATACTTGCGAAAATTGATCAATTTAAATGTATTCGTGTTCTGGAAGATTCTAAAGAGTGTACTGTAGTGGAAATACCCGCAGTACCTAACGGTCACTTCTTCATCAAGCTAGCCTGTAATAAAAACCACGAGTACACGATATTCGTGTGGAAAATTTGGTGATCTGCGTCACTGCGTGGCAAACGACATCCGGTCCATTCACGCACGCGCATAACGTTTTCTTGTCACGTCTTTGTACATTTCCACCGTTAAGGTCACGATTTTATATTCTCTTTTTTTTATTTCTATTTTTTGGGGCCTCGTAAATTCCAGTGTTGTCATTTTTAGGATATCCATCCGATTTTGTCCATTTGATTTATTGTTAGTTTAAATGTAGGTCATTTATACGAAAATCTGGCAACATTGCTGGTAATTAACGAGCTGTACTGTGCCTTTCAAAAGAAAGTACCCTGGTCAAAATTTTAACTTTTTTTTTTTTTGTCATTTTTAGGATATTTGTCTGATTTTTCCATTTGACTTAGTTTAAATGTAGGTCATTTATACGAAAATCTGGCAACATCGCTGGTAATCAACGAGCTGGATTATGCCTATCAAAAGAAAGTACCCTGGTCAAAATTTTAACTTTTTTTTTTTTTTTTGTCATTTTTAGGATATTTATCCGATTTTTCCATTTGACTTAGTTTAAATGTAGGTCATTTATACGAAAATCTGGAAACATCGCTGGTAATCAACGAGCTGGACTATGCCTATCAAAAAAAAAGTACCCTGGTCAAAATTTTAACTTTTTTTTTTTTTTTTTTTTTTTTTTTTTTTTTTTTTTTGTCATTTTTAGGATATTTATCCGATTTTTCCATTTGACTTAGTTTAAATGTAGGTCATTTATACGAAAATCTGGCAACATCTCTGGTAATCAGCTGCACTATGCCTTTCAAAAGAAATTACCTCGGTCGAAATTTTTACATTTTTTTTTTTTTTTTTTTTTTAAATTCTTGGCAACCTCTAAACAAAGAGCCTTATTCAAAATGGGCAAAAATGGCTTCGGCCCAGTTTTGTTTGAAATTTCGGGAGGTGATAGAGCATGATTTGAGGCGTCCAAAACTGGCCTTGTTTTTGATCTAGCCCCAAGGGAACCGGGGGGGCGGGGGTGCAAAGTCAAAACACAAAATCCGCCAGAACTTTTGAACGCGTTGTTCGATTTGAAAAAACTTTTTTTCAATCGATAGATCTTTTTAAGACCTTTCTTTTTATATACATGTTTTTGTATTTTTCATGGTTTTGAGTCAAGTTTTGACGACTTTTTGTTTTTTTCAGTTTCAAAAAATTTACATTTTCCCCCCTGTGCAAAATTGTTTTGCATGGGTAAAAATAAAAAACAGTCGTAAGAAAAGCTCTTTCAATTTCCTTTTCAACCGTTTAAATCCGATCGCGGGGCAACGCTTCGTTACTGAGTTACGCGCGCTCAAAGTTGCCAAGGTCCGACCTGGCTGAATCTAGAGGCCTCCCGGTTTCCTGCCTCACACCTTTGACGCCGCGCTTTTTGCCTTATGCGACCAGCTGCTCAGCAGATATTTCGAAAGAAACATCTTTTCTATTATTCTAAGTAATTTCTACTCATATAAACCCCCACCCCCACCCCGCACTTATGATTGACTCCGTGGAAACCAACTCCAAATCCAGTAGTATGAAAATATTATAAACTTCATGTGAAAAATGTCTCGATATGAGTTTAGTCTTTATAAGTAGGGGTATCTGAACAGAGTGTGCGTAATAATGGTCAATTTTTCAAGTAAGCATATTTTGTATTATTCCAAGGATTTTCTTTTCTTATCACGCCGCGCTCTCAGGTTAGCGGTATTTTCGAAAAAAAAACATTTTTCACAACACAGGTCAGGGGTAGAACTTTCACTCTCTTCACGCAAATCATGAATTGCCTGCATTAAAGTGTCCACAGAAAGCGGATAATCTCTAAAGTGCTCAAAATTTTAATTCCAAATCACTGCTTCATTAAAATCGTCACCATTTTCACGTATATGAGACGTAAATGGTGACGATTTTACTGGGCCGAAGCCATTTTTGCCCATTTTGAATAAGGCTCTTTGCAGCTTTCAAGTGTTTAAGAACTAAACAGAATGACTCTCTAAAGTACGTCATGAAAAATCAAAAATTATTTTGAAAACAACAGAACAATTCAACAATAAGATTTTCAACCAGGGCACTTTCTTTTGAAAGTCATAGTACATGTAGAGGAGCTTTTATTATCAGTCCTATCTCAAAATGAGGTGGCATGGCATGGCATGGGCGATCTGATTCTTGTTTGTTTGCCTAATTTCTTTTTAACCCTTAATCAAAAATTTTACTTAATTTAGTGGAAATGGGGCTCTTGCAAACTTTTGCTACAGGGGATTGAAGAGTTGATTCTTGCATAAAAACCTGTAAAAATGACGATGCGTACACTATGAAAATTCACGAAATTCACTCTCAGAATTGGGCATTATGGCTGAAAGACGCAGGTATGGCAGGTAAGGCAATTTTGTGAGTTTATTATACACTGAATTTTAGACTTTTTCGGTGTGATTTCCGTGATTTTCGCTGGTCATTACATCAGATTGTAATATTTATTTGCTTATAGCAAAAGTTTGCACGAGCCTCATTACGATCCTGAGTTAATGAGTGGATTTTGCAAATTTTTAATGTGCGCATCGTTATTTTCGCCGATTGGGCCTGTTGCAAACTTTTGCTGCAACGATTGAAAGATGTTTATCTGAAGTGAAATCGCCTGAAAAGTCCAATGGTGGCGTCAGAAAGTCATAAAATGCAATAATAAACTCACAAGAGGCGTTTAATGAAATCTAAGATGGCGGAGAAATATCGAGCAATCTGTATGCATGCACCGTGCATATCCAAGGATGGCCAACTTTAACAACCTCACTGGAGGTAGAGGTTATGTGTTTGTTTACATTGTGATTGGTTGTGATCGATATTGTGAGGTTGGCCATCCTTGGATGTTTGTGGTGCATGCGCATACAAATGGCTCGATATTTCTCCGCCATCTTGGATTTCATTAAACGCCTCTTGTGAGTTTATTATTGAATTTTATGACTTTCTGATGCCACCAATGGACTTTTCAGACGATTTTACATGAGATTACACACCCTTAATTGTTGTAGCAAAAGTTTGCAACAGACCCATTTTACGTTTGAATCAATGTGTCATACTGCCGGAGCGAAAGTTCGCAACAGACCCATTTAACCTCACTTTTTCTCGTTATTTTTTTCACAGTCAAGTGTGTCTTTCGTTTGTGTTTTTATTACCCCGTTCTTATTTTCTTCTTCTTTTTTTTGGGTGCATCTTAGCGGCAGTCGGTTCAAGTATGATGGTTCAGCGGTCAGAGGTCATAGGCCTGATCCTGCGTGTAATATTACTCAAGAGTTTATATATTACCTGCTTGTTGTTGATGCGTGAATCACAAAGCGTTTTACAGTGGCGGATCCAGTGGACTGTCTTTCTCTCTTTTTGTCCATATAAACGCGTGTGTTAGAAAAGAATAGAAGATAAGACAAAAGTCACGTGATTGCCCCGTATCTATCCTTTTCTATCACACGCGATCAAATGACCCTAGAAAGAGAAGGAAAAATTCTTGGATCCGCTACTAGCGTTTTATCAAACGAGTTGCTAATGGTTGTTTTTTTTTTTTTTTTTTTAATCAATTCAAATGGCCTAGAAAGAATGTGTCTGATATCGATATGTTTCTAAGCGTTTTTCTTACAACGATATCAAAGCAGAGAAAACTCGTTCTTTGTGAGTTTGTTATCATAATCAGTCGTGATAAAGACTTCTCAAGGTCTCGAGGATAACGCTTATCAGAAAGGAAAAAGAGAGGGAACGGTCCATTATAGGATGCAGAGGCAATATTCGCAACACATTTAAACATTTCTCAGATTGCAACAAATTCTATTACGAGGCAAAACCTCGCAATAGAAATAAACGCGAACAATCATTAGTAACTGCGTAGTTTTTCAGGGGGCGCTAAACCGAAAAATAAAAAATGCACCCCAATTACTCTAACTGCATAAAATTCTTTTTCTGAAATGACATAAATCTAAACACCATCCAAAAAGTTTTTTGTTGAGCTTGATGCATACCCGGTTACCCGCCCTCACAAGTAAAAGTAAGTTCGTAAAATTACGAGCATTAGATTCGGCAATAAAATCATAAATACTGCAGTCGTAAAAACGTCACAAAAAATATACGCTTCCATTAAACCGCCTTATGATCAATACTTTTGTTTGATTTGTAGGATTATCGATAGCTCGCAATTCGCGGACCGCCCGTGGTTCGTACATAATCACTGGTGCACTGCGCTCAGGGGTATGATCAAAGACACTTTTCATTTCCTTTTTCGTTTCCGCCCGTGATTTTCCGTCGCATCGCACAGTGGAACGAGTCAATGGAGCTCTTGCACGGTCTTGCTGTAGGCAAATGGAGTATCAATTCCAATGTAAAATGCTGCGAAAATAACGATGAGACCATTAAACAAGTCTAAAACTCACTTGCTTTCAAAAAGTAAATTTGAAGGAATTAAAGGCCCATTTATACACATTTTGTCACTATAGGAGCACGGTGACAACTACAGAAAAGTTCTATGTTGCGTAATTAACGAGGAAGACGGCACTTAATTTCATGTCCTGTTCTTTTGTTTGGGGTCCGAATCGAGGTTGGTGAAAACATGCAAGGGTGGTCACCCGAAATTTCAAGTTGAGTTTTCTCTGCGAGGATCGAGTTTTAGACTTTTTGAATCGTCTCATCGTTATTTTCGCAGCATTTTACATTGGTATATATTGATACTCCATTTGCCTACAGCAAAACCTTGCAAGAGCTCTATTGATATCATTCTCATAGTTTGTTCAAGAAAATTTGAGTTCAAAATAGTTTGGAAGTGTTCTACAACTAATTCATATAGGACCGGGAACTCGGAAAACTGAGCTCATCTGTACGAAGGAAAGGAATTTTTTTTACAATTAATCACTGTTTCTCTTTGCGGACTCTGATGAAAAAACCAAAAGCACCATTGTTCTCATCAGCTCATCAAGTACTGTCATTTTCTATATTAAAAAAAAAAAAAAAAAAAAAAAAAAAAAAAAAAAAAAAAAAAAAAAAAAAAAAAATACACTTTCAGACCCTTGCAACTGTCCCATGTGGCCACTTTTTTCGCAGCATTTTACCTAAGAATGGGTCTGTTGCAAACTTTTGCTACAGCGCTATAGAGTGTACATTCTCATGTAAAACTGCGTGAAAAGTCCGTTGGTGGCATCAGAAAATCATGAAATGCGATAATAAACTCACAAGAGACGTTTAATGAAATCCAAGATGGCGGTAAAATATCTAGCAATCTGTATGCATGCACCTTTAACATCCAAGGGTTGCCAACGTTGACAACCTCACACCTTCAGAGGTTATGTGTTTATTTACATTGTGATTGGGTGTGATCGATTTATTGTGAGGTTGGCTATCCTTGGATGTTCGTGGTGCATGCATACAGGCTGCTCGATATTTTACCGCCATCTTGGATTTCATTAAATGTCTCTTGTTAGTTTCATACTGCATTTTATGACTTTCTGATGTCACCAATGGACTTTTCACGCGCTTTTACATGAGAATGGACACTCTATAGCGCTGTAGCAAAAGTTTGCAACAGACCCATTGATACTCCATTTGCCTACAGCAAAACCGTTCAAGAGCTCCATTACAGAGGCCAAACATAGCGTGGCGACTTTAAATGCTTATATCTTTATTAATATGCAACGTAAAATTTTGAAAGTGGTTTTTTTAGTTTTATTGTAAAAGTTCCTACACGAATCACCCTATATAGTTTGTTTTTTGGCGGTAAAAACATTCAAATTTTCAATTTTAGTAATATATTCCATGTCTAACCGTTCTCAATGAATCACTCCACTGTGCGTCGTTGCTCAAATCGTTCATTGACAAAACCTCCGCTTTACGGTAAACGAATCCATTCATCGTTGCAGCTCTTACGTGCGCATGCGCAAAGCACGCGCGCGTCGATTCTGCGGAGCGCGAAACATTTCACGGGTCGTTAAACAATAAACATGATTTTCTGGTGATCGGTGATCTCCGCTCGCGACGCGCTCTTTTCTTTCGATACAGCGCATATGATATTATTTCGAACGAGAACAAAATCGTTGAACGTAAATCCTTTTAGAGTCTCGTTCCTTAATGGGGCTCTTGCAAACTTTTGCTGTGGGCAAATGAATAGTCTAATCTGGTGCAAAAACCAGCGAAAATCACGAAAATCCCACTATAAAAAGTCTAAAATGCAGTAATAAATTCACATAACTGCCAAAACATCAAGTTCGTAATGGCGGTTCAAAGCAGGTATCATGGGAGATTCCTGTCTAATCTGTCACTTTCTCAACGGAAACACAGAGATATGTCTCAATTTAGATAGGAATCTTCCATGATACCTGCGTCTCTCCGACATTAACCCTTTCAATACCACGCCCGAGCTATTTGATTTCGTATCTCTCTCTCTCAGTGACAGTGAATGCTACTCCAAATCATTAACTACTGCAAAATAAGGTTTCACCAAGCGCCTTCAATTACTCGGATAGGCAAAATCAACACCGCAGAGTACGAATATTTAACTACCAACTAAATTTGAGCGAATCGTGACTTTGATTTCTTCTGGTATTCTTAACTTGGCAGTTAAAGGTTTAAGCCCGATTCTGAGAGTGTATTTCGTGATTTGTTAGTGTACTCATCGTCATTTTTACAGGTTTTTATGCAAGAATCAACTCGTCAATTACCTATAGCAAAAACTTGCAAGAGCCCCATGGCGATGTATAGCAACCGCCTCCGCATAAACCCTTAGAAAAGAATCGATCTCCAGGCGGTTCACTTGAGCTCCCATCCAAGCGATACTTTTGCGTACGTTCAAATGGGAGAAAAACGATAGTATATATATATGGTTGTTTTTACAACAAGAAGCTTACCATCGATTTAACGATCTGGACTCGTAAGCCTGGAAATCGTATTTCTTTCTCAATGCCCATTCAAACACACGTGTTGGAAAATAAAAGGAGGGGGGTGGGGATATCAAAGAAACGTCAGCCCCAATAGCTGTCCAATTTCTAACATATATGTCGTCAAATGGGCACATAGGCGGACCGTGACCGAAAAAAGTGGGAGGAGGGGCTGAAAAGTGATGAACCTTTTTTTTTTGTTTTGTTTTGTTTTGTTTTTTTTTTGCTTCTTAAGTCTCAAGTGACGACTTTTTTTCGCTTTATAGCCCCCCCCCCCGGCCCCTGATACGGTCCGCCTATGAGTGGGCACATAACAGGGGCGCGCGTCATTTCAGGTTCGGCTTGGGGGGGAGGGCAAAAATGTGATGACCTTTTTTTTTTTTCTTTTGCTCATCAATATTATTTTAGCCCTGCATATTCTGCATATTTTCAGGCCCTAAATTCCAACAAAACTCGTAAATGACCACCAATTTTAGTTCGAAACTTTTTTTTTTTCTCAAAAGAAAAAAAAGGTCATCACTTTTTCACTTTTGGCCGACCCTTGGGGGGGGGGGGGGCAGTTTCCCCCCCTGCCCCCCGCAAATGACGCTACTGGCACATAAAGAGGAAACGAAGACAGATTTCTGGCCACGAATCGCACCTTACCGACCCTATCGATCGACCAAAACAGTTCAGAGTCGATATGGTAGCTGATCCAGTCTTCCTCTGACATGACGGCTCAGAAATCCTCGATGTCGTGATAAAAACAAAACAACAAAAACTGATTGAGACTATCTCCGGCGGAAGAAAAGCCCATCAAACATCAAGTATGCTCTTTCCAGGGAAATAGCATTATAATTTATATTGAGAAAATTTGGACGAGCACACCGCATGCATTATGAGCTTTTACGCCGAAGATCGCCGTAATTTTTATTCAATCACGCGCGTGCTTTGACGCACTGAGAGCATGTGAGCTTTGCGCACAGTGTATCAAAGTTTGGAATTTTCTGGACACAATTGTTACAAACAAAAATCAAGATTATAAAAAATGAATTTCAAAAGGACTACAAGAATCGGTTTAATTATTGTTACTGTTTAAAATGAGTCAGATTACAAGATTTCGACAAGAAAATATCGACGCTAAAACGTCGCTATATAGGGACAAACAAAAATGGGATTTCGATAAAAATTGATTGAACCATGAAAATTCCTGGATTCTTCCTAATTCTCTTCTGACCATTTTTCCAAAATTTCTTGTTTTTAAGGTGGAGTTTCTGAATTTCTGTTAATTTATCAAGCAGACCTTCAACCGAACACATTTAAAGAGCAATTTCTTTTGATTTGAAGAAAACTCACAAAAAAGTCCAAATGTATAACTCAGCCATTATTTACCGTGGTAAAAATGACGACAATACGACTATTCCAAAAACGACTTTAAACATAGTTGCCGACTATAATCTATAGTTGGCCAACTGTAATCCATAGTTGGCCAACTATGTTTATACTCGTTTTTGGAACGGTTATAGTCGTCATTTTTACCAGGGATTGAATTAATATCGCAACACAATTTTTTTAGACTCAATTTTTCCCACCGCAGTTCCCTTAAATAACGAGTCGCCCTTTAAAAACTTTCAAATCCTCCCATTAACTCTGGAAATCACTCCCATTTCAATAGCAACCCGCGCTGCAGTAGACACTATTATCATCGACACACAACTACACAGACGAAACCACCGCGTTTGTGCAAATATCAACATAACTTACAAACATTTGAACGTTTTTTTTTAGATCCATACAATTCTTCTATTATTTTGTAATCTTTGATAAGCCCAGAGACAATCTCTGGGTAAGCCAGAAAAGACCAGGCAGCGAATACAGCAAATATTTCATGTCTTTAGAAGGAAATCCCATAATTTTGTTGTTACGATGTTGCTCACAAATACACGGTGCTTCCGTCTATGTATAATAGAATGCCTATGCTATAGATCGATAGTGTAGCGCGGGCTGCTTGATTTTGAAGTGGTTTCCTGAGATAATGAGTGGTTTTTTTTTTTTTTTTTTTTTTTTTTTTTTTTTTTTTTTGCGTAAAAATCAAGATTCTATGTGTATAGTTGTAACGAAAGTAAGCAACAGACCAATTCCTGACCCACAAGAGATTTTCCTGATTTCTTTTGCCCCCCGGTAGAGCCCACATTCCTGATATTTTCCGGTTTTTCCGGTCTCTAGACACACCGAAAAACTTTCCATGTCAGATAAAAGCCAGATCTCAGTCTACTGCGCGACGTCATTGGCGAGAAAAGAACAAACGAGACCTGTTAACATTGACCCACAACCGCCGTCTATGAATAAAAAAAAAAAAAAAAAAAAAAAAAAAAAAAAAAAAAAAAAAAAAAACTCACGATTTAATTTCGATCGTTCGTTTATTCGTTTCCTCAATTCGATGGTTGTTGAGAGTTGAGACAACCGCCATAGTCGTATTACGTACACAGTATGCCCTGAAAGTCATCAGCCAACAAGGCCTGCCAAAAGAATCGATTATTCAGAGGCTCCGATTAACCCCGCCTGAGGATATAATCTTTTCCGTAAGATTACACGGTGTGGCTTTGCAGAATGCAGGGTTTCCCAGATCTCTAAAGACCTTAAACCATCTACTGAATTCCTTGACGGCGCACTATGGTCTCAGAAGTCAGATTATCAGAAAGTAAATTTATCATCGATTTATCAATTTATTGTATTTTTTTAGCCCAATTTCAATCACAGAGACCACTTTTAACCAGTAAGGACCTGCCCCCATTAAGGGCCGTTTTCTGCCCCCCCCCCCGTTAGGTCAAACATTAAATATATAAAAAAGTGAAAGTAAAATGTTTGCGTCTCATTTTTTAACAACTTAAATCAAGAGTTGTGTTACGAGTCTATTCGGAATGGGGCTCCTGAAAACTTTTGCTGCACGGGATTGTATAGTTGATTATTGCTTAAAAACCTGTAAAAATGACGATGAGTACACTAAAAAATCACGAAATTCACCCTCAGAATCGGGCTTAATGGCGAAGAAACGCAGGTATGATGGGAGATTCCTAACTAAATTGAGACTTATCTCTGTGTTTCCGTAGAGAAAGTGACAAAATAGACAGGAATCTCCCATGATACCTGTCATGTTGAACTGCCATGTTGAACTGCTATTACGATCTTGCCGTTTTAGCAGTTGAGTGAATTTATTACTGAATTTCAGACTTTCTTAGAGTGATTTTCGTGGTTTTCGCTGGTTTTTACATCAGATTATTGGCGTATCCATTTGCTCAAAGAAAAAGTTTGCAAGAGTCCCATTCTTCGCAAATGCATGACTCGTAACCTTGCAGCAACAACGTGTAAACCCATGTCAAAAGTGCAACCTTTTTGCACAGGTTTCGACATAAACGTCCCGGAACAAAAGCCCCGTGTTAATTTCCATAAGGCCAAAAAAAGTTTGGAACCACGCTTGCAGCCAATCAGAGGCCAGCCCGCGTTTCCGATCCCTTATCTGCGTTGACCACGCAGGCCTTCCATTCAATGGGTCTGTTGCAAACTTTTGCTACATCAATATGACACATTGTTTTTAACGTAAAATTCGGCGAAAATAACGATGCGCACATTAAAAACTTTCAAAATCCACTCATTAACTCAGAAAATACCTTCCATTTCAAACAACCCGCGCTACACTAGACACTATATTACCGACTTAAAACTACATAGATGGAACCATCTCGTTTATGTAAACATGAACAGAACGTACAAACATTGAAATTTTTCGTTTAGATGCGCACATTTCTTATATTATTTTGTAATCTTTGATAAACCGGAAAGACCAGACAGCAAATGCAGCCAAAAGTTCATGTATTTAGAAGGGAATTCCATCATTTTGTAGTTACGATGTTGTTTACTTGTGCACGGTTGTTCCGTCTATGTAGTAGTATACCGGTGCAAATAGTGTCTAGTGTAGCGCGGGCTGTTTGAAATTGAAGTGATTTCCTGAGTTAGTGAGTGGATTTTGAACGTTTTTAATGTGCGCATCGTTATTTTCGCCGAATTTTAGATAAGAATCAAAGTTCTATCTTGTTGTAGCAAAAGTATGCAACTGACCCATTGCGACTCTTGTTTACTCTTTGGTTGCAACAGACCCAATATCGAGTCTCCGCGCTGAACCCTACCATGTACTTACTTTAGGAACAGCTTATAGACAAGAATCAAAATATCAGGTGCGTATGCACACTCGTAAAGTGAGTAAGAGCAAGTTCCTTTAGCGGAAATAATACCGACGAAGGTTTAGAATTCAACTTTAAAAGAAAACAAAAACAAAAACAAAACAAAACAAATAACTAGAATTTCAACTTTAGTGTGTAAGAATAGTTTTGAATGAGCGAGCTGGTATAATAAGGCACTTCTGACAGGTGCTTTGGCGTGGCGCATGGAATCGCGAGTGGCGCGCTTGCGACATGCGACAGACAGCGTGTCGGTGAGAGAGGAGAGTTGCAAAGCAAGTTACAAGATTTAAATTTTATGTCAATACGGGATCAATTTCATCTCTTGGATGTTTGAACTGTGCAAGAGGCTAGAGTCCTTATATGAAAGAGTTACAACATCCCATCTTTTCTTCTTCTTCCTCCTCCTCTTCTTCTCCTTCTTCTTGTTTTTCTTCATTCTCTTCTTCTTTTTCATCCTCTTCTAATTCAAATTCACCTCGTAAGGTCCGTTTCATTTTTGTTTACCTTTTCGATCTGCGCTATATATTTATTTTCTGCGTCATTTTTTGTAGACAGAGTATTTCCATTTATTTGTCAAAATAGAACTTAGGCCGTAAACAAGTCAACAGGTCTAGAAACCAACTAGGTATAGCAATAGATAGAGCCCCTATATACTACATTGAAAAAATAAAGTTTAAGTAGAACCGAAGCAGCTTTTTAAAAAAGCCTCGCAGAGCAAAAATCCTAGCTCTACCGGAACAAGTTGCGGTTGTCCTGAAGCACTACTTCGATAGAGCCAAAGCAAAAAAAGAGGCTGTTACTCTAAAGAAGTATAGTGCTTCGGTACACCTGCCACTGTCTCTGGTACAGCTTGAACTTTTGCTCTGCGAAGCTATTTTAAAAGGCAGCTTCGGCTGTACATAAACTTTGTTTTTTCAGTGTATGAGAGTTGCGCCATTGCTGAATCCATTTCTGATTGGCTCTCAGATTTAGGCAGTCTAGAAAGCTCCAAGAGGCAAATGCAAATGGCGGAGGGTTTGTTTACTTTTCGCGAACTCGCTTCATTACACATTTTGAAGTAACTGTGACCGCGGTAATTTTTGTTGAGTTTTCCTCTGCTTGAATGTTATTTTGGAGAAGTCATTATCTCTTTCATTAACGACCGTTATTTTTGCTAATCAGAACCTAACCTGTAAGAGATAGCGAAATAGCGGCAACAGCGTAGAGGCAAATGGCCATCCGCCGTATGCATTTTGCCTCTTGGGGGCTCCATTGATCCGCTTCTTCTTCTTCATTTCTAAGGCATTGGCGCAACTTTCATTGTATATAGGGACGCTAGCAATACAGAGGCTGGATACCAAGATACTTTTATTCAACAGGTATGCTCGACTCACTTCCCGCGTCATCTTCAGTGGCGCGAAAATCAAAAAAAGTAGAATCAAAGATGGCCGACATAGAAGAAAACTCCGGACATGACGCGGTCAACATTTTTTTAAATTTTCAAATTGCCATAACTCGGTCAATTTTTGACCGATTTTGCTCATCTTGGGCTCAATCAAAAGCTAATGAGTGGATCTTTTACACGCAACCAAAATCAGGTCGTTAGCTTGTTTTGTTCGGAAGTTACAGCATCAGTCTCACTACTTTTGGGACACCCTTTTTAGTTTCAGGCTTATTTCGTAATATTTTAGCATACTGTTGGTAGTTCAATGTCCCTTACATTTCTACCGAGGCTTCATCGAAGCAGTGGCATCGCGTGCCATCTGGCAACAATGCAACTGCTCCATTTAACTCATTAAATATATCGAATTTTCCTTTTGCGCTTTGCACCCCCTGAATTCGATATTTTACATGAGTTTAAATGGAAAGAATACGTTGTTGCCAAATGGGGCAGTTGCAAGCGTCTGAAATGTTGTGTTTTTTATAAAGAAAATGAAAGTACTTGATGATCTGAGAACAAAGATACCTTTGGTTTCTAATTAAGTCTCTTTGTTCCGGAGATGAGATTTTGGCCCAAAATACATTGTTTTAAATGGGAATTCCGAGTAGTGACGTCACTACACCCACGATTTTTTACAACTTCACGCGAGTGTATCTCCAAAACCGGGGCACTTGGGAAAAAACCAATGGCACCATAGTTCTTAGGTCATCAAAAACTATCATTTTCCTTATAAAAAACACAATATTTCAGACCTGTGCAACTACCCTATTGCACGCGACGCCACTGCATCGAAGCCCTTTTTTCCATTTACTTGCGTTTACCATGAGTTTTTTTTTTTTTCCATTTAAAGAACGTATCTTCTTGTGGTGGCAGAGTATTGAACTAAACGCTGAGAGGATCCACTTAAACGTCTTCAGCTCATTGTCAGTTCGCGTGCTGTGTTTCAGAGCGACGCGACGCGGAGAACCCGCGCGGTTAAAATTAGCAGTTTGATTTAGTACCCTCGTACACTTTCTGAAGCGGCAACATTGTTGCAATGATGCAGCCGCATGCAACGGGAGTCGAGAGTTGACGCGAGCTAGCGCGCAGCTATAGGAGGTCAAAAGAGCGCGAATCACACAAAACGCGAGAGTGTGTAGAATATAGAGGCTGTTCCTCCCCCCTCCCCCTCCTTTGTTGCATCAGAGAGAGCCTCCTCCCCCTCCCCTCTCCCCCTCCCTCTATCTTTCCACACCCCGCCACTCTCTCAAAAGCACTGGAGCTGGTTCACCGCCGCGCCGCGCCGCTGTCCTATAGCTCGACGCTGCTATATCGACATCTCGCGTTGGGCGCGCGCTGGGATACTGGGAGGTTGACGAAGATCCGCAATGCAGGAGATTGCGGAGTTCAGTTGACTGTTGCATCGTTGCACCGTTGCACCACGCTTTGTTGATTGTTGCACTCTCGGCGTCGAGCGCGAGCCACGAGCGTGACGCATGGGTGTAAGCGCGCGCCGCGCCGCGCGGTGACACGACTTTTCGATACCTCGAAAGAGAAAAGAGAATACAACTGTTTGACACATGGGCGTCATTTAGGGGGGGCTGGGGGGAGGGGGGCAATTGCCCCTCCCCCCCCAAGGATTTGAAGTCAGGCTCAAAAACTGGCACGAATTATATTGTTGAGCAAAAAAGAAAAATGTCATCCAATTATTGCCCCCAAAAGATCGTTCTTTGGCTCTAAAATTATATTGATGAAAAAAAAAAAGAAGAAAAAAAAAAAAAAGTTATCTGATTCTTTGCCCCCCCCCCCAAGCCGAACTTGAAATGACGCCCATGGTTTGACAGTGGTCGGCTCGTGCAATTTGGCAACCGTGCTTATTTGCCATTTAAACCTATGCAAAAGTATCGATTTCTCATGGGTTCAATGGAGCTGTTGCAAACTTTTGCTACAGGCTTATCAATAGATGATTATGGGGTAATACCCAGTAAAAATAACGATTAGCGCACTAAAAAATCACGAAATCCACTCCTAAACTCACAAAATGCTTTTAAACGCGAGACCGTAATGGCGGCCGGGGCCGCGGTTTTCATCGGGGCTCCCTATCTTCAATCAGCGCCATCTACACGAGGTGTTCTCGCAACACCACACAAGCAGAAGAAGAAGCATACAATTGCCATAAGAAAACCGCGGCCTCGGCCGCCATTACGGTCTCGCATTTAAAAGCATTTTGTGAGTTTAGGAGTGGATTTCGTGATTTTTTAGTGTGCTAATCGTTATTTTTACAGGGTATTATGCCATATTCAACTATTAATAAGCCTGTAGCAAAAGTTTGCAACAGCTCCATTGCACCTCCTGAGGATAGATTGTTTTACATAGGTTTAAATTAAGAGAAAACATTGTTGCTACAATGCGCGAACCGCAACAACTGTTTGAGTACAGCGATGTATTGTATCAAATTCCATTCGGTGACCTCTGGTACAATGGCGGCTCGTGAAATGCGATTTATCGATGTCCACTCCATTTAAAACTGTAGAAAAGTATCGATTTCTCGGGGGTTCAATTGCACCCCCTGACGATCGATACTTTTCTATAGTTTTAAATGGAGTTGAAATTGATACATCGCATTTCACGAGCTGCCACTGCTCTGGTACCAAACAACCTTCACTGAGAAAAATTCCATGTTGCAACATGGAATTTTTAAACATGGAATCTAGTATGGTAAATTTTATCATCATATATGTATTAATGGTAAATGCAACGTACCCTGTGGTAAATTAAGATGACCTGTTGATACATTTCACCATAAAGCACGTTGCAGCAAAATTTACCATAATTGATAACAGCCTCCAAAATCAGCTATGCAGACGGTTAATTCTACCAGTCTTTTTTTTTCCGAGTGCCGTAACAAGAATGGGGCTCTTGCAAACTTTTGCTAATATGCCACATGGCACAAGTTGCCACTGGTATATTACAGTACACGTAGTGATTGAATTGGTTAAGATCCGCAAAATGGCAGTCCTGCTTCCCACTATACTAGCGGATCCATGCCATTGTCGTCTCTCTCTTCTCCCATTAGAATGCATGTGTTAGCAAAGGATAGAAGAGGGGGCGAAAATCACGTGACTGCCCCTTATCTGTCCTTTTCTATCATACGCGTTCTAATGGGAGAAGAGAGAGAAGGGTAGATTCCTAGTTGATCAAAGTTATTGTCCTTCTCTCTCTTCTCCCATTAGAATGCATGTGTTAGCAAAGGATAGAAGAGGGGGCGAAAATCACGTGACTGCCCCTTATCTGTCCTTTTCTATCATACGCGTTCTAATGGGAGAAGAGAGAGAAGGGTAGATTCCTAGTTGATCAAAGCTATTGTCCTTCTCTCTCTTCTCCCATTAGAATGCATGTGTTAGCAAAGGATAGAAGAGGGGGCGAAAATCACGTGACTGCCCCTAATCTGTCCTTTTCTATCATACGCGTTCTAATGGGAGAAGAGAGAGAAGGATAGATTCCTGGATCCGCCAGTTCTGCTTCCTTCCAACCAAAGCGACTGCCATGTGGATTGTGGCTGCTTACAAACACGAATCCGCATACATATTACACCGCGACTCGCGACTAAATTATTGCTCAAACGCTGCCGTAAAGGGGCGCATCTGTCACCTGACCTGACACCGGTGAATGGTGATATTCGAAGAGACGCGAGTTACTTTTAGAATAGTCATGATCTGCACGGTAAATTCGCGGTTTGAGACGTCGAAAATCAAAATCTTAGGTATTCGCGCATTTGAATTTCGAAAGTTAGTCAGCGTACAGGCTGGTTGACGCCTTTCAGCCTTTTAGCCTTCGCGGTTATTTTTGAGCAAGCGTAGCACAATGGTCTGAGATCTTTAAAAACTGGCAAAAAATCAAAAAATTAGTTTCTCTTCAATTTTTTATTTTTAAACTCTCATCATCAATATTTTAAGGACAGAAAACACTTTGAACAACTCATTTAAATTTAGAAGTGTCTCTGGAAAGCTTTTAATTAAGCTTGAAAGGTCGAAAGTGATAATTTTTTAGTAATTTTATGTTCGTATTTTTTACCACTTTTTTTTCGATCCCTGACCATCGTGCGCACCCGTGTAATAAATGATAATTCACGTCTGGGTCGTATAACGTAGCATATATCACACTGCCTACCAAGGCTGCCTTTTTACGTATAATCAAATTAATTTTCCCTTTTAACTCAAAGTAACATTTTTGAATTCCCCGCCAAAATTGGCAACAGTGTTGAATACAGACAGGTCTTTTGCATTATCAAACGGGTCAAATTTGGTGCTTATGAACCGTCGCTTAATTGCTTCCAGAAGCTTGCGCAAAAACTGTCCCGGGCCTTTAATGTCGAGGACAACCTTTTTGGTAACTCTTTGCTTTTGAACAGGTTAAAGTTATGTTTAAGCATGAAATATGTGAAGTATGAGCCGCTTCAGTAAAAGAAATGCACTCACAAAAAATGTTAAAAAAAAATGAAAAACCGCGTTAGTGGCGCTGACAAAATTGTTTGTAGAACAATGACCCATCAGCAAAAGACCTTAATAGAGCTAACCACTGGCGCAACCAGGATCTCTTCCATCTCTCTCATTTTCCATTTGAATGTATAAGTAGGAAAAGAACAGAAAGAGGGGGTTTTATCCCTTCGTCCATCCTTGTCTAACATACGTTTTTTTATGGAGAAAAGAGAGAGATGAAGAAACTCTCGGTGCACTACTGGAGCTAACCAAAGGTTTTGTATTTCCACCCCTAACTAAAGAGATTTTTCTGAGTCAGCCAAAGATTTGGTTAGCTCAACTACAGTCTTTCGCTGGGTCAATTTTCTACCGAGGGTTTTATCAGCGATGACACAGTGGTTTTTTTCTGTTTGTTCCTGTGTGTATTGATTAGTCGATTATCGATATGAAAACACGAGATCGATACATAACCGATGAAAAAACTGAGGTTTACAGAAGGTTCAAATGGCCGAGAAGCGACGAAAGAACATGAGTCTTTTATTGTTTTTGGAATATCTTTTTGCGCAAAAAGAATCATTTAAATAATCAATATTCATTACTTTAGAACTTCGGGAATATTTGAATGCAGAGCATTATAGCCTGCCTGTCTGTTTCCGTCCGAATAGTTACAGTGTCACAGTGTCTTAGCTAACAAAGACGTGGAAAGCAGACATCTATCTGTCTTTTCATTCCTCTGAAACGGTTCATGAACCTAAAGTTCTGCCGAACTGAACTAAACCGCGATCCGACATTTTGGAAACTGTCTGAACCCTAACTGAACCTGAACCCTTTTTTTGGCCGGGTTGATTCCCTGAAGGGAAATTATAAATCTTCCAATGAGTAGTTTTTTTTTCTTTCTTTCTTTTCTTTTCTTGTCTACACGTTAATGGGTGATAGTACTTAATCTGGTTTAAATCTTCATTTATTTATTTTAGAAGGTTATTAAGGTGATTCTATGGCAAACTCCCGAAAATTTTAATCCGATAGATGGTGTTACTTGTCGCTGGCTCCGAAAATAGCCGTTTTTTGACGGTTTTCGGCTGATTTCTCTGAACAGACGAATAAGAGACGAAAACTCGGAATGTCAGCACCTGCTTAATTTTTTGCTTGTTTTTTTGAGCCATAAACGGGCCAAATTGGTTCTAAAATAAAGGCGAAAGTATGCAAAGAAAAAATCACGTGTAATTTGGAGTTGTATCAGTAAAGATTACAGGTTTCTGTTTCACCTGTAATCTTTACTGATACAACTCCAAATTACACAGGCTTTTTTCTTTGCATACTTTCACCTTTATTTTAGAACCAATTTGGCCCATTTATGGCTCAAAAAATCAAGCAAAAAATTAAGCAGGTGCTGACATTCCGATTTTTCGTCTCTTATTCGTCTGTTCAGAGAAAACAGCCGAAAACCGTCAAAAAACGGCTATTTTCGGAGCCAGCGACAAGTAACGCCATCTATCGGATTAAAATTTTCGGGAGTTTGCCATAGAATCACCTTAAGTACTAAGTTAAAAGCCGTGGAGGGCCACTCAAGTGGAGGGGGTCATCCATTAATAGGAAGTACAAAATTGGGAAAATCCTGTAGGAATTCTCAAGCCAAGGCCATCTCAAAGAGGTTTTTTCGTTGAGTCTCTCAACAAGATCCTAAATCAGCGAAGGCTCTATCGAATTTCGACTTATGTAATTCATTTACTGTAAGTTTTAATCGTGATTAATGATTAGAAACGCTTTATGCAGTGAGTGATGGGAAGAAACTTATTCGTTTTTCGAAATATTTACTTATTTTTTGTAATTTTGCACTAACTAATTTTCCTTTTGTCTTCTGTTACAGGTAAGACATTCGTGACTTTTTAAGCCTCTACCTTTTGTTGTAAGTTTTGATAATTTATTTTAACTGGGTAAAGTAAATACGTGGTGACTTTACTAAATTAAGCTTCAGATGCTTCAGAAAAATCTCTCTCTCTCTCTCTCTCTCTCTCTCTCTCTCTCTCTCTCTCTCTCTCTCTCTCTCTCTCTCTCTCTCTCTCTTCACGCAGCTTAATTTGTTTGGCGTACAAAACCTTTGGTTCGCTCCACGAAAGAATTTCGCTAAGTCATTTTTCTACCGAAGGTTTTTTCGGCGCTATCAAAGCTTTTTTTCTGTGTTTTTTTGTGTGGTAATTTCTTTGTTTTTCTCTTTTTTTTTTCTTTATTTCTTCTTTTTTTGTGTATAATTCACAAGCACTCCTGCTACAATAAGCCTAATTAAAACATCCTTTCTACAGTAAATAATCCTCAACGTATTTTTGTAGGACACGCAATCGTTGATTTACATTAATTTTTTGCGTCACTTTCCACGGATCTCTCAAGAGTAAACCGGTTCACGGTCACAAGTGTATGAGTCAAGTTTGAGTCAACGCCTTTGAAACCCCTTCTCAGAGTGGGAGAGGATCATGGGAGGGATGGGGGGGGGGTTATAAAAGTATATGTAATGAGGTTAGCTTAATTTCAAGTCTTTGGCTGGGGCTAAAAATACAGATGATGCTAACGGTTCGATATGGTGAGGTATGAAATGTTATATGTGGCCAGCACTTTGGCAACGATGTATTCTGTCCATGTATATAATCTCGTAAAATATCGAATTCGAAGCTGTTTGCAACATACCTAATAGTTCGATATTTTTCATGGGTATAAATTGACAAAATTCAACGTTGCCTAATTGCACACTTGATCACCGTCTCCGAGCAATGCAATGTGACTCTATTGGACTTTTTTTTTTTTTTTTTTTTTTTTTTTTTGGCGAAGAATTGATTATTTCAATTAACTAATAAAACGAGAGTTCGAAGGTAGCAGTAGTGACTTGTGAATTGCGATGTATCGATATCTATTTCACAGAAACCCGTGGAAAAGAATCTATACGTTGTGTAAGTTTCGTGGATTATCTGGATGTCTTCGATATTTTTGCGTAGGTTCTAATGAAAGAAGAACAATATTCTATATTTTATTGTAGCCAACCTGGACAAAAAGCTGTGGCACTCGGCAGCGCCGCGCCGACAAAAAATGACTCAGAGTAAGAATTTAGTACGGCTAACTAACCAAAGGTTTTGTACGGCGAACGGAAGAGATTTTACCAGTTGATCTAGACTTTTCTAGAAAAAGTGTCAGCGCTACCGAAGCGGAAGTAGAGCGGTTTTTTCTGTGAAGAGGCGATCAGATTTGAAGCATGAAAATGCATAATGTCGTAAGAATCACCATACGTCAGTGGCGGCTCATGAAATGCGCTTTATCGATGTCCTCTCTATTAAAACTTTAGAAATGTATCGAATTCTTGGGGGTTCAATTGCACCCCCTGACGATCGATACTCTTCTATAGTTTTAAATGGAGTAGACATCGACATATCGCGTTTCACGAGCCACCACTGTCATACGTGGCAAATTCATCATGTTTTTAAAATTAACCAAAGGGGCTGTCTGCTTGACTCTTTTCCCAAAAAAAATTTGCCTGATTCAAGAGAAATATTTTCCTAAACTTTCGCTCGTTTTCGAGCCTTTGATTATTATTATTTTTCAAGGAAAGAAAAAGTTGTTCAATCTTTGCAACGTATGATCAGTCTTGCCTCATGAATTTTTACATCTCATTTAATTATAGAGTGGTCAAGTTTCCAGTCATCTTGAATGAAACGGTGATATTTTAATCTAAACCGATTTGCAATCTAATTAAAACTTCGAGGTTAAGAAAGAAAGAAAGAGGCCAAACAAGCTCATGGCTTGACAATCTTTGCAGCTCACCAAGATTACATGATGATTGGGAACTAATCAAGGCTCACTTACAATGGGGCTCTTGTAAACTTTCGGACTCTAAACAAATAAATAGTCCAATCTGATGTAATGACCAGCAAAAATCACGAAAATCACACCGAAAATATCTCAAATTCAGTAATAAACAATATCGTAGTGGCGCTTCAACGCAGGCATCATGGGAGATTCCTGTCTATTATGTCACTTTCTCTACGGTAACACAGAGATATGTCTCATTTTAGATATGGATTTCCCATGATACCTGCTTTTAACCGCCATTATACCCGATTCTGAGAGTGAATTACATGATTTTTCAGTGTTCTAATCGTCATTTTTACAGGTTTTTATGCAAGAATCAACTCTTCAATCCCCCGTAGCAAAAGTTTTCAACAGCCCTATTCAAAGTGCTGCAAACCACTTCGTACTTGAGTCAAGGGCTTATAGCCAGAGGGATAGGCGGTTTTAGTGCGAAGTCAATGGTTAGCCAAAATTTCTCTCATGCCTCGAAATCAGCTGTGAAAAAATTCCCGTTGTGTCCCAAACTATCTCCCGTGACTCTTATGTATAGGTATTTCTTCCAAGTGTCGAATTCGTTTTTCAGGGCTTTATTTCACGACGTATTACTATCAAAATCGAATTGAAATGACTCCAGAAATTCATATCTGCCAAAAAATTCCACGGGAAATGTTTCTGTGTACGATTTTAGGTATGAGAGTGAAACAGCAGTACATGAGGGGGGGGGGATCCCGTGGCAGTAAGAGGTAAAGTTTGGAACGATTAACAAACTTTTTCACCGGATGTCGCCATCACTAAAACCTTCTGTTCTATATTCACTGAAAACAAGCGGTAGTAACAATACCACCAGACTTTAGGCATATTATCTGAAGCACAACAATATGTGAACGACAGAAAGTCTAGTACTTTGACCAGAAAATTCTGGTGTTAATACCAGAATATGGTCATAGAACTAGAATTTCCTAAAAAAAAAATAAAAAACTTCAAGAACTATGGTCCAAACAGTATAGAATTCTGATAATTATTGTACTATCCCATACATAGGTTCATACATTGCCATGCATCTGTGGGACCGATGTTTGAAATTATTAGATAAGGCTGCGGTAGACTAGATGAATGAAGGGATGCTATTGGTCCCTTTAAAGTGTTTATCAAAAAGAAGGGATTTATAACCAAGTATACCTCCGCTACATTCGATAATGTTATCGGCTGCTTGTAACACGCCGTTAGCTTATCGAATGTAGCGGAGGGATAGAGCTCGTTTCAGAAGTGTAGGCGGACCAAAACCATAATCTTTGGCGAATTTTCAACTTTTATTCCTTCAGATCAATACCGAATTTGCCCCTAACTTTAATCTTTTGTGTTTAAAGTTTTCCTCGTTGAAAAGTGAACACTCAATTTTATTTTTATTAATTTTCATCGAGTAATATCAGAAAAAATGTTGACAAAGTCCAAAGATTATCGGTCTAGGTCCGCCTACACTTCTGAAACTACCTCTACTTGGTTAAAGAGCTCTTCTCTTTGATAAATACTTCAAAGGGACCAATTGCATCCCTTCATTTATCTAGTCTAACCAGCCTTATCTTAATAATTTCAACGATCGGCCCGCTGGTAATCTTTTTTTTTTTTTTTCAGAGTTCAAAATCTGTCAGTAGCCGTGGTAATCTATTCTACAGCACCGGTGCAAAGCCCCGATGAACTAGAACTCGCTTACAATCTGTACAGTTTGTAGTAAACTAGGCGCATTTTTCCTCGTCATCTGACAACCGCGCGAAGAACTCGCGCGTTTAGCGTCTCCAGGTGCTGATCTGACTCAGAGAGATGACGTCGGGAGAAGGTCAGATCAATTTTCGTCGTCGTCAATTAAAGAAGAAGAAGAAAAAAAAAATGAAAAAGAAAAAGAAGGAGCGCGAAAAGCCACCGCACTCTGAGACCGCGCGACTCGCGATGGAAGGCGGGTTGCCAGACCGTAAGGAAAACTCGCCTACTTTTCCATTTGATTCAGCGCAACTTAAGCGTATTTATTTTACAACCCCCCCCCCCCCCACAACAACTGGCATTCGCATTCGATGCTTCGCGGATTCTGCGGGCGCTGGATCTCAAACGCCGAACGCGTTTTTTCTTTTTTATTTTGACGATGACGCATGACGCATCGTTCGATGCCGTGACGCACGCGTACGCATGCGCGAACGGCCGACGGCGACGCGTGGAGGCATGACGCGGAGATTTCGTCCCGTTGCGGTCCTCTTTAGATATAATAACGATGAATGATGCTGCACCGATGACGCGACTTTTTTTTTTTTTTTTTTTTTTTTTTTTTTTTTTTTTTTTTTTTTTTTTTTTTTTTTTTTTTTTATAACGCTTTTATTGAAATTAAATGTTCTACAGATTTTTACAATAAAATAAACTGGTCAGCCCCACAATCGGGGCTATCGACCACAGCGACATTTTTTTAACATTTTATATAAATAATAATATAAATAATAATATTTCTTTCCCCCCCTTTTTTTTCCCCCCCAATTTGAAATTACTCTTAAAATTGTAATATTGCCATAGATTTTAATTCCTTATATTAATGAATTCAACTTTTTTACAATTAAAATAAACAAATAAGGCAATGAATGAGATTTCTTCTTACAATTATTTCTTCTTCTTTCTTCTCTAAACCCCCCCCCCCCAACCCTGGATGGTGGCGCTCCCGTTTTATTTTTAACAATTTTATGCCTCCGGTTTTTTTTTCTTTTATTTTCTTTCTTTTTTTCCAATTATGATTTTTATGTTATATTCTTAAAGGAATCTACTTAAAACTGATGACTCCGCTTTGCAGAAAAATTTAGAAAAAGAGGAGAGTGGAGGGCGGGGGGGCAGAAATATACGATATACATACATATAGCACATCTGATAGAATGTATCTTATTTTTTAGAATATTTTCGAAATCTACGCGAGCTCCTACTATACAATATAGAGTCCTTATATACTAGGAGAGTTGCGCCAATGACTCTCAAAATGAATAAGAAAAAGCGCCTCAATGTAGTTCCCAAGAGGCAAAATGCAAATGGCAGTTGACCGTTGTACACCTACATTTTTTTTTATTGCTTTCATTGTTATTAATTTTTTGCTTGTTGAACTTTGCCGCGGATGATGATTTTTTGGATTGAAAAGCCTTTGGCTTCAACTTTTTTGGAAGTCAGTTAAATTTTTAATACAATATTGGCTCTTATTATGAATTTAGTTTCATTTGTCTCGATTTTTTTTTTTTTTTTTTTTTTTTTTTTTTTTTAATGTGACATGTTTCGGCTCCGACTTAACAGGAACAAATTTTCTGAGTGTGAATGCCTGGATGGCATGCAAGTCTTGATCCAAACATGAAAATTCGCCTCAACATCTTCCTTTCGTCCTTGTCTCGCATTCATTTCGAGAACCACGCTGTTTGATCTATAGGGGCTCTAAAATTGCACCTTGACCTTGACATAAAACCGCGTGGGTTCACCCCGTGACATCCTTACTACTCACAAAATACGAGCTCAACCTTAAAACTGAATGTGGGATCCCGACTATGTATTTAGCTTCGACCTGCTTTGTCGAAAATTCATTCGGATCCTAGTGCAATGTACCGTATATCGGACACGGGCGTCATGTCACGGGCTTCAGTGTAAAGTCGAAATCAACCTTGGAATGAAACCGCACGAACCCGTAGATTCCGAGCCCTGAGGGCCGGCCGGTAACACTGCCGCACACTTAAAACAGAGCTAAGAAGCTGTAAAGAGTAATAAGGCTGCTCGCATGGTTGGAGATACGATAAGAGTCGTCCGTTTTGTAATTTGTATCCCGTGGAGAGTGAGCAAGTGAGCTCTTTGCGTCGCCACACTGTGGTTTAAAATCTAAAAAAAATTGCCTAGAATCAGTGAAAAAGGTGAAAATAAATTGTGGCGAATACCAGTGGCGTAGCGTGCAATTTGGCAGTGTTGTACTTCGTACAATTAAACCCATGTAAAAGGTCGAATGCGAAGGTTTCCACCGAACACTCAATACTTTCGATCGTTTTACTTTCTCACATCAAACTTAAGCTGGTGGAGACCCCCAGACCCTCTGTAATATTCTGGGGGAAACCCCCAGACCCCCCCTCGAAGAGGTGAATTTAAGAGTCAGTGGCGTAGCCAAGGGGGGGGGGGTCAGGGGGTCTGGACCCCCCATGACACCAAAATTTGTCCTAAAAAAAGGTAATTTTTTGCATTTTCAGACAAATTTTACCAAATTAGTATCTTTGGACCCCCCATGACAATTCTCGAACCCCGAATCCCCCCTATAGAAAAATTCCTGGCTACGCCACTGAAGAGTAGGCTGCGGTTGCAGAGCGTTTTTTCAAATTTTCATCAAAATTCAAACAGCTATTTTTGAAATTTTCCAATTTTTCCCTCTGTTCACCCATTTTATACCCTTTTCCCCCATTGATTTTCATAGTACAAATAAAGGATTAAAATGGGAACTAGACCAACAACGAATGAAAACTTCCGAGACGTTTCGGTGCACTCACAGCACCATTATCAATCGGAAAAATAGTAACAATACAGCACTCAACTTTTCCTTGTCTGCCCGTTGAGTGCTGGATTTTCATTAATTTTCCGATTAATAATGGTGCACCAAATTGTTTCGGAAGTGTTAATTCGTTGTTGGTCCCGTTCCCATTTTAATCCTTTGTTTGTACTGTGATGGTTTTGGCCGTTTAGTTTTTAATTGTTTTAATAGTGATTTTAATGGAAAACTTTCATCCTCCATAACTTGCATTAAAGCTTAAAATTTCGGGAAAACAAAAAATTCCTCTCTGTTTAGTTTTTGGCTAATATTGGACTCTCGCAAACTTTTGATACAAGGAAGTCTGAAGTAAAAATCATTGAAAATCAATAAAATCACTCTAGAATCACTTTAACGGGAAGATCGTATAATGGCAGAGCTACCTACGTAGGTATCGCATGAGAGATCCCTGTCTAATTTGTCACTTTCTCTACGGAAACACAAAGATATGTTTAGTTTTAGTTATTGGAATCTCCCATCCCCTTTCATTACTAGTTAAAAATTTTCTTGGTGATTAAAATTGGTCTTTAAAGTTTATCAATAATAAATATTGATAAGTTTATTTTCTGAGTTGTGGCCACTTTTTGACGATTTTAGACCACAGTGCGCCGTACTTACATACGCGGAACGTGTGCTTATGAAGATCGTATACATTTAAAAGCGCCGCGGATAGCAAGATATCTCATAGTATAGAGGATGGACAGGGGATTGAAGAGAAGAAACGGCAGAAAATGGCAATGGCACAGTTTTTTTTTTATAATTCTCTGTTCTTGAATGGTGGTGCACAGTGGATCGAATGGAGTGGAATTTGTCGGACATAATTTTACGAATGAAAATGAAGAATATGAACTATATAAATAGCAAGATAAATTGTAAATTTGTGAAATCGTTCAATGGGGCTCTTGCAAACTTTTGCTGTGAGCAAATGAATAGTCCAATCTGATGTAAAACGCGGAAATCACGAAAATCACTCTTAGAAAGTTTAAAATTCAGTAACAAACTCACATAACTGCTATAACAGCAAGTTCGTAATGGCAGCTCAACGCAGGTATCATGGGAGATTCCTGTCTATTATTTCGCTTTCTCTACTGAAACACAGAGATATGTCTCAAATAAGATAGGAATCTCTTATGATACCTGCGTCTCTCCACCATTAAGCCCAATTTTGAGAGTGAATTTCGTGATTTTTCAGTGTTCTCATCGTCATTTTTACAGGTTTATATGCAAGGATCAACTATTCAATCCCCTACAGCAAAAGTTTGCAAGAGCCTCTTTTAGAGCTTGAAATGAGTGTAACAACAAGGTTTTTTTATCGTAAAATACCAACACTAAAATGCTTGTAACTGAAAACATCAACAAATATTCTTGTCCAGAAAAATCCATGGTTCTACGAGTGTGCGGTGTACTCGGCACTCCTAGTCTTGGATCTTGGGTCTTGCTGTGCAAGTGGTCGTGTTTTATATGTCATTGACACGCACCATGACTGATTGGGAGTAGATTGCACGGAGAAAAATGTTCCAATAAAGATTACCAGAAATGCGAGCATTTTTTGCCACAAATTAAGTATTCTGGGCAGAAATTTCAGATTATTTCGACAAGAAACAACGGAATTTTCCTTAAGAAAGCCAGAATAATTATTCTCCAAACAACTGACAGCATTGACTTTCGTGAAGTTTATTTTACAATTCTGGGCATTTTTCTGCGTATGGCTCATTCTCTTGTTATAGTTGCGTTATTGTTACTCTGGTGAGTCTGGATCTAATATTATCTACCGGCTATAAGACTCTAATGTTTGTCGCATAAGCTAGGGGGTCGATTATGACGAATCGGATTGTAATCGTATCCGGTGTTGCTTGTTCGAGGGTAAAAAGCCACATCGTCCCCATTTAAATCAATGTAAAACGTACGGCTTTTTCACACCAATCTGGCAACACTGATCATATCCAGTCGCTATCAAGTGCGTATTATCCTTACCGGAGGTTTTAAACCTTCCGAGTTATCATGTCGATATCAACCCTCCATAACGCCGCGCCGCGGCATAGCAAAAGTCAGCAACAGACCCATTAGGAGTTTTTTCCACGCCTACAATGGTATTAATCATTACATTTACCGCAATGAGCCCTTCGGTTTCGTTCAGGTCACACCAACGAGCCATATCGATAGAGAAGCTGATACACTGATTGCGAGTAAAAAGTGGCTGTTAAAACTACACGAATGGAACCATAGATGTGTTTCGCCTTATTTCAATCATAAGACCTATCGTTGAATTAGTTGGCGCACTTGAATCTACACGAATTCCGATTATTTCTATGGGAAATAAAGCGCGGGATTATCCTATCGAAAAATTCATTGAAACAATCGGAAATATTTCTCAGTGTACATGTTAATGAGTTAATCATGTTATAAGTCCTATCTCAAAGTGAGGCAGCAAAGGCGATCACACTGATTTGTTCGCCTCATATTTTTTAACTTGAAATTTAAATTTTTTAAAAAATCCAGTGGAAAGTGGTTTGAAACGAAAGTGCAATGGGGCTATTGCACACTTTTGCTATAAGCGATTTAATAGTCGATTATGGCGTAAAAACCTCAAAAAATAACGATGGCGGCACTAAAAACTTCCAAAATCCACTCCTAAACTCAATAAACGCAGTTATTTGCGGGAGCGTAATGGTGGCCGAAGGCACTAACAATGGGAGATTCCCATCTAACAATTCTGAAACTCCATCAAGAAGTGACCAATAAGAGACTACTTTCATTTGACACCGGTGTCACTTGGTGTTGCGGTACCATTCATCGGATGTGGATCATCACTCTGACGACTAATTACTCTGTGAAGCATCCTTGTCAGCATCGAAAGAGTGACGAAATTAAGATAGGAATCTCCCATTGTTAGTGCCTTCGGCCACCATTACGCTCCCGCAAATAACTGCGTTTATTGAGTTTAGGAGTGGATTTTGGAAGTTTTTAGTGCCGCCATCGTTATTTTTTGAGGTTTTTACGCCATAATCGACTATTAAATCGCTTATAGCAAAAGTGTGCAATAGCCCCATTGTTCTAGAGGTGCCATCTGGGCACAGAATTCTATCCAGGTGAGAAACTTTTGCATATTTCTGTTATGTGTCAGATCTTTATCGTGTAAATCCTTCCAGAAGAAACAGTTTTAACGATGTCTGTGTCCAGATAGCCACAGTGAAACACTTGCACACTCGTTTATGACCAATTTCTAATGTATTCGTCACATTTTTTTTTTTTTTTTTTTTTTTTTTTTTTTTTTTTTTTTTAAGTTTAAAGTTAAAAAAAGTAAGGCAAACACACCGAGCCTGTGTGAAAAACGTCCATAAGAGATCTCGATCATGGCTGTCTCCGTGCTGCCTCAACATGACGTCCCACAAATCCTCTCTATCGCTATAGCTTGTTGGGTCACACTTTATTAAGACGAGGTTTAGACGATAATCAATTATTAACGTGCCGCCATTATTGCGGGCGCCGGGCAGTTATAAGCCTTGAATGACCCTGTTATGACATTCGGAGAAATGAATGAGCTTAATTTTCATCATGAGTATACGATTATTCGTGCGTTTAAAATATACAATCCACCAGCAATTGCTCATTTCAAACAATTGATTAACATACATTATGCATGTAAGTATAAATATCGTAAGTATGTAAGTACTTGACTGCATTTTGTCATTCTAACCCTTCACTGCATGAAGTTCCACCGGTGGAACAAATTCTTCAAACGCTCATATAAAATACAGGTTTTGAGATATGCCTTTGGCGCATGGTGGGTCAACGCGGGAGAAGGTATGTTTTGAGCTCACACAAAAAAAAAAAAAATTGGCTGAAAGAAAACATCATGCAGTGAAGGGTTCGTGATCGAAATCATGTCAGGGGGAAAATTTGCCCCCGTATCCAAACCGACCACATTTTGATTATTTTTATAAAGTTTCCGGCATTGGCTTTTTGAAAAATCCAATTAAAGTAAAAAAAAAAAAAAAAAAAAAATTGAAAATTTAAAAAAAAATAAATAAAAAAAATTCCCGCCATTTCTTATGGTGTTATATCACTTGTAAAAAACGAGTAAAAAATAGACAAAAGAGACTTTATTCGTCATTTATCCGTCAAATTATTTTTTTCACTATTTTTCCCATGTATTTGACCACCTAATACATTGAAAAATCCACATTTGCTTGAAAAAAAAAAAATCATGCAGTGAAGGGCTAATATTTACGCGTCTGGGCGGGTGTACTCAATCATTTGTGATTGTGAATTAGTCTTGCTTTTTCAAAAAGTATATTCCGAGAATGAAGTATTTAAAGTTCATTTGCCGCTTTAGTATTTCTTCAATCGTGCTCGCATCAGAATCATGTAGAGCTGCCGTTTTGCGTATAGTTAATGACATTTTTTAAATCCACCGATGATTCCACCGGTTGAAAAAATATTACACAATTCAATACAGTATATGACTAAAATGCACAAAAATACTCTGATCTGTAATCTTTTCTCAATCGGCACAGTCGCCGTTTAATTATTAAAATATCCCCAAGTTTTTTAAAGTCATTGACGACTCCACCGGTTGAGGAAAGATTACAGATTTGTGTTTTCTCGTTCAGTGCAGTCATTCACTGAACTGAAACGTGTAATCTTTTCTCAATCGGTGGAATCATCGGTGAATTGAAAAATATCGTTAATTGTACGCAAACCGGCAGCACTGGAATCATGATCAGTAATGGAATGGCCCGCGTACTATGGATCTCAGAGATCAATAAAAGTGGCCAAAATTCAGTGAAAAAAAGTAAAGGAAAAATTATCGTTTTCGAACTTCAAAGCCTAATGCTCTTGCAAACTTTTGCTGTAAGGAAATGAATAGTATCTACAATCTGATGTATAAACCAGCAAAAGTCACGAAAATACACTGAAAAAGTCTAAAATTCACTAATAAGCTCACAAAAATGCACTAACGGCATGATCATAATGGCGCTTCAACGCAGGTATCATGGGAGATTCCAGTCTAATTTGTCATGGCAGCGCCTTCAATCTGTCGTAGAGGCAATTCCCACTCCCTCGAGTACGAACAGTTAACTACATTCCCTGTAAAAACGGAGCAGTGGCGTTTTTGTTTAACTAACCTGGTCCTTAGATGGTTATTGAGAAGAAAAATTACCGAAATCCGCTTCAAAGTTCCCTTAAAGTGGTGCCTGTGATTGAAATTGGTCTTGAATTTTAATAAATTTTGAATTGATGCGAAATTTACCTTCTAATTTTGTTTGCCAATTTTTGATGATCCCATACCATAGTGCGCCGCCCGCGGTCCAGTCAAAGATGATAGACGGTTCGGCGCACGCGTATAAGTCATCCACTTGAAGTTTTGAATTGTGGTTCTGTGGTTGGTTGCAGTCTTCCTGTAGTGGAGTAGAGCCGGAGAGCCCTAATGCAAACGTATTATCGCTAATAATGACGCAACGTTCGTTCCTAATAAAATGTCAAAAGTCGTCTGACTTCACAAATCACGACACAGTAATCTTGGCTTCCGTCGGAACTGACAAAGGTGCGTTTTAATTCACTGACGATTCCAACGGTCTACGAAAAGATTACGCAGTCAGTGATGGGTAAAAATCATTTTTTGAAGAGCCATGAATAATTAACTAAAATTATTCGCATTATTTTCATGATATTCCTATTATTAGTAAATCAAAAACATTACCTGTCATTCATCTTATGACGTTATGACACATGAATATGCTGGGAGTGTTAAAACTTTGATTTACTAATAGGAATAACATGAGAATAATGTGAATAATTTTAGTTAGTTATTCATGGCCATTCAAAAAATGATTTTTGCCCATCACTGAATTATTGAGCCCATTGTTAGGCAAAAATTAACTTTTGAATTATCATGAACGATTAACTAAAATTATTCGCATTATTTTCATGTTATTCCTAATATTAGTAAAGCAACGTTTTACACCTGTCGGTCCTGCTCGTAGATGATTGGTGAGCACGTACGACGTACGTTCATTTAAAACTGTACGAAAACGCTCACCATCCATTGTCTTTCGGGGACCGTCTGTACCAAGCATTTATTGGTCCCTGTTCTCCAAATCTCTATTAATTGTAGAAGTTCCGAGCAGACCGATACTTACCTTTGTGCGCCGATTAGATTGCTAATAACATTGAAATACGAGTTCGGACTTGAGTGTCGCAAAATATAATTCATGCCGCTTCGAATGACAACGAATGACTGAGAGATGAGAAGAAAGATTTACAATCCTATCCTACCACTACAGGATGTCGCAAAAGTCCTTATACCAAGCCCAAGTCGATTAACAATGGATCTGTTGCAAACTTTTACTACAACGATTAAGAGTGTCTAATCTAATGTAAAATCGCCTGAGAAGTCCATTGGTGGCATCAGAAAGTCATAAAATGCAATAATAAACTCACAAGCGGCGTTTAATGAAATCCAAGATGGCTGAGAAATATCAAGCAATTTGTATACGTGCACCACGAACATCCAAGGATGGCCAACTTTGACAACCTCATATGAGGTAGAGGTTATGTGTTTGTTTACATTGTGATTGGTTGTGATCGATATTGTGAGGTTGGCTATTCTTGGATGTTCATGGTGCATGCATAAAAATTACTCGATATTACCACCCGGATTTCATTAAATGCCGCCTCTTGTGAGTTTATTATTGCATTTTATGACTGTCTGATGCCACCAATGGGCTTTTCAGGCGATTTTACATGAGATTAATTTCTCTTAATCGTTGTAGCAAAAGTTTGCAACAGACCCATTCGATAAATAACAGGCCTGCTTGTTAGTTTTAGATCGGTAGAATTGTCCATTGATTTTTATTAGAAATTCTATAAAAAAAAAAAAAAAAAGCTAACGACCTAACTTGTTGTTTCTGAAAAGTAAACAAACCCTTCGCCATTTGCATTTGCCTCTTGGAGCTTTCTTGACAGACTAAATCTGAGAGCCAATCAGAAATGGATTTAACTTTGGCGCATCTCTCATAGTATATAGGGAGTCCCTATTAGGGACTCTAATGTATAAGCGAGAGAACCTAAGACTAAAATCTAAACTAAACCTTCGAGACACCCTGTATACAGTTTGTGTCCGTCGTCCATCCGAGCGAGTTACATGGACGGCGAGACTGTGAGACTGTGAGTCTGTGAGAGTCGAAATATTGCTCAATGATGATGATCAATCAGAAATGGCGGATACCTCGAAAACGGCACCTCTCGCGTGAGTTTCGTGTCGTCCGAATTTAATGAATATCAAACTTCACCAGGCGGCTCGCTCTCGGATTGGATTTTGATGATTTCATCTTTTGTTTTCCTTGATGAACATTCATTCTTACGTTAGCTCTGTAGCGTCATCGTGTCTACGATGACGACATCCCGTATCTTTTCACACGACCGAACTGCTCATTGAACTGGCGTCAATCAGAGTTTGGTAAACGGGGTAGTACTTCGGTCCCATGAGTCCAAGTATCAGGGATTCGGGGCGGTTGTTTTTGCTTACATGAGAAGTGGCCACATACCTCGAATAGGACAGTTGCAAGGCTCTGAAAATGTTTTTTGTTCTTGATGAGCTGAGAACAATGGTGCCTTTGGTTTTTTCATAAGTGTATTGGTCTTGGAGGTAGGTACACACGTGTAAAATTACAACAACAAAAAATCGTGTGCGTAGTGACGTCACTACGCGGAATTTCCATTTAAAACAATCTCATCTAAGGAACAATGGAGCTGTTGCAAACTTTTGCTACAGGCTTATCAATAGATGATTATGGGGTAATACCCAGTAAAAATAACGATTAGCGCACTAAAAAATCACGAAATCCACTCCTAAACTCACAAAATGCTTTTAACCGTGAGACCGTAATGGCGGCCGGGGCCGCGGTTTTCATTGGGGTTCCCTATCTACAATCAGCGCCATCTACACGAGATGTTCTCGCAACACCAAACAAGAAGAAGAAGAAGCATACAATTGTCATAAGAAACCCGCGGCTTCGGCCGCCATTACGGTCTCGCGTTTAAAAGTATTTTGTAAGTTTGGGAGTGGATTTCGTGATTTTTTAGTGCGCTAATCGTTATTTTTACAGGGTACTACCCCATAATCAACTATTTTTAAGCATGTAGCAAAAGTTGCAACAGCTCCATTGTACTGAATTAGAAACCAAAGGCATCTTTGGACTCAGCTCATCAACTACTTTCATTTTCTTTATACAAAACATACACTGAGAGAAATCGCTTCTTTAAATATAAAGAAACACGTTTACTTGTGACAGGTTTCAGTTCTGATTGCATGTAGGAGAATCACTGTCACAGCAAGGAATCATTTTCTTGGGTTAAAGGAATTCCCCTTCAGTCAATATTTCACTGTGCAGTTTCTTTAACACAAACGAAATACACATTGGATTAAAGAAAGGACTATCTTACAATCTGTATAACATTTCAAACCCTTCCGACTGTCCCATTCTGGACTACCAAACCTTTTGTGTTCGATCGACGATCGTGCATTTTTGCTAACCCAGTGCTCACCGCTTCGGTCATGGTCCTACCCCGAAACCCCGATGCAGCCGGAGCACCGGTTTACCGGTGATATACTTAGGTACTTTCATTTTCACTTATTGTTAGAATTTAATCACGTATTTGATTGAATCTACATTATCATAGTAAGAAAAGTTTGTAGAAACAGTTGATCCATCGATTTATCGTAAAACATTCCTTTCCTTTCTACAGATGATCTCAGTTTTACGAGTTCCCGGTCCTATATGAATTAATTGTAGAACGCTCCCAAACTTTTTTGAACTCTAATTTTCTTGAACAAACTATGAGTATGATATCAATTTATCGTATTGTTTGAACTCCTATACATCCAATCACTGGCGTAACCAGGATCTCTTTCATCTCTCTCATTTTCCATTTGAATGTATAAGTATAGGAAAAGGACAGGTAGAGGGGGTTTTATCCCCTTGTCCATCCTTGTCTAACATACGCTTCTTAATGGAGAAAATTGAGAGATGAAGAAACTCTCGTTGCGCTATACTGTCCACTGGCTCAACCAGGATCTCTTTCCATCTCTCTCATTTCCCATTTGAATGTATAAGTAGGAAAAGGACAGAAAGGGGGGGGGGGGTTATCCCCTTGTCCATCCTTGTCTAACATACTTTTTTAATGGAGAAAATAGAGTGATGAAGAAAGTCTCGTTGCACTGGTGCAACCAGGATCTCTTCCATCTCTCTCATTTCCCATTTGAATGTATAAGTAGGAAAAGGACAGAAGGAGGGGGTTTTATCCCCTTGTCCATCCTTGTCTAACATACTTTTTTAATGGAGAAAATAGAGTGATGAAGAAACTCTCGTTGCTCTACTGCATCCGATAGCTAAAAATGTCTTTAGTCGTACATTAATTAATATTGTAAGTACATTTACATATACTGACTTAAAAAGGTCGACTAGGAGGTTTCGAAACATTGTTGTTTCACAAAACTAATTTTATTTTGGAAGTTGGTAGTTATTGTGTTGTGATTTGGAGAGGACGCGGGCGGCGCCTGAAGATTACACATCCATCTCGCGAGTCGCGGTCCCCTGATCCGAAAACTAGCTACATCATTGCTATCGTGTCTTTGTTATTGTGTTCGCATGTTTCGCGACCTATACTTACAAAATTAGCTCACGATTTCTATACAATGTATGTAAGTTGTATATGTATATTGTATCTACATATATGCTTGTGTCTGTTTCTTTGATTGTTTGTAAACTTGTACGGTCGAAATACGATGCGGCGCGGCGCGGTAGGCGGCCAGGAACGCGTGAGCTTTTTCAAGGTCACCCTAATTTGTGATCTGAGCTCGTTCACGTTTCGCACTCCCCCAACCCCCCTCCTCCCCCCTCCCCCTATCCCCTCCTCCCCCTCCTCCCCCCTCCCCCTCCTCCCCCCTCAAGTTTCTGTGCTCGACAACGCTGGATAGTTGCTGCTTTACTCCCGTTCCATCTTCACTTCAATTCAGTGATCATATACAGGGTGTTGAAAAATACTTAAAAAAATACGAATATTTCAGGGACGGATTTTACAGGTTGAAATAAGACTATTTTTTTCCTATCAACATGTGTCCGGAAATGCCCCCCTTTTGAGCTACAGCCCACCAAAGTTTTAAAAAATTGACGGTTTTTTTGGAATAGCGACCACCATTATGAACCAAATGTCCTAAAAATTGTTGATAGGAAAAAAAGTCTTATTTTGACCTGTTAAATCCGTCCCTGAAATATTCGGGAACAATTTTTCAATTTTTCAACACCCTGTATAATGTATAGGGTGTTCCATCGCACTAGTGCGCTATGGTCTAATATCAACGGAGACTGACTAAAAATCAAAAGTAAATTCCTCAACAATTTAGAATTTATAAGCTTTTATTACCAATTTCAATCACAGAGAACGGTTTGAACGAGAAATTCTAACCTAGTAATGCCGTCGGAAAATTTTGAATTCAACTTTAAGGTGATTTCAGGCGAAAATTTTCCAGATTTCAATCCGATGGATAGCGCCACTAGTCGCTTTTCGGAAAAGTCGTGTTTTTGGAGTTTTAAACTGAAACCATAGATAAAACACAAAATCCAAAAACGTCAGCATACCTGCAAAATTAATCTATGGATTTTTTGAGCCCAAAACGAGCAAAATTGGTCAAGAACTAGGCAAAGCCGTAAAATATGAAATTCGTTTCGCCATAAGCGTAGTGAGTGAAAGTGAGCGCGCAAGTGATAATCCGTCTACCTGAGTCACTTGCACTCCTTGAGGCTTATGGGAATTTTCGGCTTTATTTTCGATTGTTTCAGCCTGAAACTTTCAGGGTATTTTCCTGAAGTGTGCTCGCAGGTGCTGACGTTCCTCAAATTTGTGTTTTTAGCGTGAACCCGCCAATTTTATCCAAAACTTGTTGACTTTTTGAGCAGCGGGACTTGGCGTCCACAGTTGGAACTAATCGACCCTGGAGTCATCTTAAAGGTCGAAACATGGGTGAGACATTATAGGGCTTGTAGTCTACTATATTCTTGTGTACTACACGGAAAAAAACAAGGGTGAAAATAACCATACGGATACCTGTTTTCGGCACCTGCTAGATGTTATGGTAACGTTAATCAGAAGTATGCTATGTTTTGACTAGGTACTAGGTGATGTTACCTGATTGCATGTCGAATTTACTCAAAGTATCGGTAAATGTACCATACTTCTGGTCAAGTTTACCATAACATCTAGCAGGTGCCAAAATCAGGTATCCGTATGGTTATTTTCACTAATCTTTTTTTCCGTGTAGGAGCATTCAGCGGTGAAACTCCTCAACACCGGCGAATCCAGGAATTTACCTTTCTCTCTCTTTTCCCATTAGAATGCGTGTGTTAGAAAAGGACAGATGAGGGCAGTCGCGTGATTTTCACTTCTCTCTTCTATCCTTTTTTATCGCATGCGTTCCAATGGGGAAAGAGAGAAGGACGATTTCTTGGATCCTCTAGTGCTCCTCAAATTAAGCAGAATTGTGAGTTTTGTTGCGCGGTCGCTTACAGATTCAGTTCGTTATGATTTAGGATGAAATCTTTGAGAAATAGACACCCTATATATGTATGTTATATGGTTGTAACCCTATAACTCTTATTTATTATGAAGATAAACAACATCCTCTCTCGCAACTCACTAGGCCTTTATACTACAGGCTGCTGTCACCGATCGTGACAGCACACAGTGGATTGGAACGTAGAAATTCCCGGACATAATTTTACATACAAATATCAAGATTATGAACAACATACAGCAAGCCAACTTAAAAATGCTTAAAATTTTTCGATTTAAAGCTTAAAACGAGTAAAATAAAATGGGTTTCGCGTGAAAATATTCATTCCTTAATATTTACTACATAAAAAAAAAAAAAAAAAAAAAAAAAAAAAACCAATATTATTTCATGTCCGAAAAATTCCATTTTTTGACCTTGTGTGCGACTACACCACGGATCCCAGAGCTCCCGGCTCACGTGTTTAGTACGCAAAGCGTAGAAGTTATTGTTCAGATTCATATAGTTTTTGCTCCTCCATCGAAATCATTTGCCTCTTTTTTTGTACAGCCATAATTAATTTGGGACCACCCTCGGGCGTAAAAAAAATTCTAACGATTGTTGGTTTTAAGGTTAATAGATCTTTTGAGGTCTTTGTTTGTCCGTCAGGGAATGCAATGGAACATTGGAGCTCTTGCAAGGTTTTGCTGTAGACAAATAGACTATCAATTGGACACATTTAAACTAAACAGACCTGCTAGTATTCCGACGTTGCCATTTGGACTCATTTATACGAAAGGGACCTACTCGATTTTAGATGTTGCCATTTTCAATTGACTTTAATATTAGAGGAAGGGAACCAAAACCGGACCGCTGTTTTGTTTTTGGGCTGTAACTCAGCTAAAAATTAATCAAATTTAAAAACTTTATATCAACATGTACATAGAACCCTTATCTTCAAAAAAATTGCCTTGGTTTAATATTTGAGCCATTAAAATTTTTGTGAGAAAGAAAATTGCGAAAGAAGTCAAAAATACCGTCTGAGAAAAGGGGCTCCAAAACCGGACCGCCTGGTAAATTTCGCTCATAATCACTGTTTTTTTGCTCTAAATGCATATTTCTTCACTTAGCAACCATGGCTAAGGCACGCCATGAGAGGAAATGAAACAAGTCAGCATTTGTACCTTGGAAAATCCAAAAATGAAATTTATCGTAAAAATTTTGATGCGAGAAATTGTGATAAAAATGGAAAAAGTAGCAAAAATTGAAAATCAATTGAAATAAAGATTGAAAACTTCTGCAAAACCACCAATATAACAGCTAGGTAAGCCCACAATACTCAGAATGTCATCAAAGTTTCCTAATCTAGGTCAAAAATCTAGGCGGTCCGGTTAAGGGAATTTCAGTGCTAGAACTTCCTGACCTCACTACGGTAAAAGAAATGGGAGTAAAGTAAAAACTTAGACAGATTTACAAACCTTAGGTGTCATCAAATAACACCAAACCACAAAAAATCACTAATCTTTATCTTAAGTATAAATTTTAGGCCCCAACAATAATCTACTTGGAAACTTTGACAGCCACGAATCGCCGAATTTTAACCTTAAATGCGTTTTACGACAAAAACAATGAATGAACCTGAGGTTTCGATGCACGAGCGACACCTACGGGTAAAAGAGAGTAACTTCAATTAGATGAAACTATTCAATCAGAAATAGCAAAAGTTGTAGCAAGAGCCCCATTCTAAAGAGTAACATGCTGAGAAAATAACGATGAGACCTCAATTATGTATTTATTGAAATTGCGCTTTGATACCGCATGTTTAGAGGCAAAACACTGGACGATGCAATAGGGAAAAAAAATAATAATAAGAATACAAACACTCGTAAATTTGATTGGTAAAGGTCGTGGAATCAGCGAGTCTATCAAAAATGTAAACTTATAACCGGTTCCGTCAATAAACATTAAAAAAAAAAAAAAAAAAAAATGCGAACTTTGTGTTGCAGAATTTGTAACAAGTGTTATTGTTGTTTCGGAGCGAGCTGGTTCCGTCGACGCGACGCTTCCGTGGCCGTGTGGCTTCGTTCCGCGAGATGAGGTCCGCGGCCACAGTCGCGGCCCAACCGAATCGCCGCGGCTGCCGAGTGTCTGGTTTTTATTCAAGTCGCGTTTTCAACGGCTGCCGCCCGCCCATCGGCCCATCGCGCAGTAGGTAGATATCGACAATTAGTCGATCGAAATCGATCAAATTGAAATTAAAAATAAATTTTAGGGAATACCCTACGAACACTTTATCACATAGTATAACTCAATCGAGGGGAGATCCCTAGGCCCTCTTTAATATTCTATCGCCCCTTGATACTGACATTTCATGTATAAGTTTAATGGTTTTCGTAAGTTTCTAGTGCTACCATTGTTATTTTTCAAAGTTTATACATCGAATTAGACCTTTAGATTGCCTGTAACAAAAATGAGCTACAGCCCCGCATTCGAATAACTTTAAGTAATTGTTTTCATTTTTGAAAGTTTATACATCTAAATAGACCTTTAGTTTGTCTGTAGCAAAAAAATCAGCAACAGCCCCGAATTCGAGTAAGTAATTTTAAGTAATTTCTGAGTAATTTTTTCATTTTTGAAAGTTTATACTTCTAAATAGACCCTAATTTCGATTGCCTGTAGCAAAAACGAGCAAGAACCCCGCATTTGAGTAATTTTAAGCAATTTTTGAGTAATTTTTTCATTTTTGAAAGTTTATACTTTTAAATAGACCCTAAGGTCGATTGCCTGTAGCAAAAATGAGCAACAGCCCCGCATTCTAGTAATTTTATGTAATTTTTGAGTAATTTTTTTTTTTTTTTTTTTTTTTTTTTTTTTTTAAGTGCGCGCACACTTATTGTCATTTTTTTGTCAATTCATTTTTTCAATCCCAATCTGACTTCGAAGTTTAAACGTAGAGAGGAAAGAGATGGTTAATATGCAGTGGCGGCTCGTGCAATGTGGCAACAACCAATTATCTCCATTTAAACCTATGTAAAACAATCGATCTTCAGAAGGTGTAATTGCACCCCCAAGATATCGATACTTTTGCTTAGGTTTAAATGGCAAAAAAGCATGGTTGCCAAATTGCACGAGCCGCCACTGTTAATATGTATCGGTGACTTCGGTGTTTCACCGTTGACGATTTACTGTAGGTGTTTTGAAATTGCTGATGTATGGTCACAAAATTGGTGAATTAGGCCTCTGTGCGGCAACCGGGGTCGTTTCCGGTCGCAATAATCCATCGGAAGAACAACCGGTTTGATGTTCATAATGCGTACATACATGCTTGTAGTATTAGTAGACCCGCTCTGGATCTGATTGCGATCAGAAATCAGCATTGTTTCCTGACTATCCAGTTGCGACGGTGTTTGGCGGGCGCTGATTCCTCCGTCGCAAAATTCGGCGCCTCTCATCGTATTAAACTAGCCGCACAGTGTTCGTTGCAATTTTTAAGCCACCTTTTTAGTTGCCGTACAACGTACAAGAGTGGTTCAAGTTATCGACGACTGTACCGGTTGAGAAAAGATAAAATACGCTTGTATTTTCGTGCATTACAGCCATACTCTGAGCTAAACTCTGTAATCTTTTTTCAACCGGCGGTGGAATCTTCCGTCACAGAATACTCTAATCAGAACGGAAACTCCTGTAAAAGCCAATGGAAACAAGATTTGGAATTTACTGGCACAAACTGGCAACTGTGCCTACTCACTTCTCAAGATGGCGGACATGCTTTTTCAGGCTATACAACCAATCAAAGCTCGGCCAGTTGCCGAAGATCTGCCGAAGATTGCCGAAGATGCTCACTTTCGAACATGGCGGCCCGAAGTAAAGAATGTTTCAAAATGAATTAGAGTTTCCGTTCTGATTAGAGTATTCTGTGCTTCAGTGAATTTCAAAATGCCATTAAATCTACGCAAATTGGCCGCTCTGCTCGAGCATGCTCAAGTAGATATCTTACGGCCTCACCATACATCTAGGAGGAATACCATTTTGTCCAAACATTTTTCGGCCCCTGCTAAATTAAGATAGAATCACAATCCTATTAAGGTAGTTGACCCAATTACCGCCACCCTTAAGAAAAAATTTCAGTAAAATACCTGTAAAAATGTCAATTTTTATTTAATCTAGGATCTGTTTGCACCAGGACCCTTCAAATACATCCCATTTTTATTTAAAAAAATAAGAAACTGGAGTAATCAATAAGGAAAATAAATTATTAATAAAATTCGAAAAAATGGCTCATGTCCCAATTACCGCCATGCCATAAGAAGTGGCTTCGTCCCAATTATTGTCATATCAGTTGTCCTAATTATCGCCATACGTATTTTCACTGGCTTTCCATTCAAATCATCATGTTTATTGCCAGGAAATAATGAAATTATAATAATTTAAAAAGCAGAAAGTAAAGAGAACAGATTTTTAATAAGTAACTACTGAAAGAAATCGGCACAAACAGGTGGTGCTGGGCAGATGTCCACTCCTGTGATTTTTTAAGGGCATAGTACTGCTAAATATCAACTTTAAACATTTTCACCAGTTCAGCCAACCTATGAAAACACTTATTAAATATACTCTTAAATTTGTCAGCTAAATGGGGTTGTTGTAGAGGTCGGAATTTTATGTTTTTGATTACAGATTCTGAAAACGTTCGCCGAGTAGAGCATTTTCGTTTTTTTGTTTTTTTCCTACGACCAATAGAAGCCGAGATAATCGACTTTGAAGCATCGCCAATTATTGCATCATATATACTAATTATTGCGCAATCCAGTGCACTACGGTTCTCATATCTCTTAAACTTCCAAAAATAACCCTATCGACCTATACCTCATTTTGAAGCAGAAGTCAAACGGAATCGTTCTGTGCAAACCTCAGGTCTCTAACTGCTGTCGTTCCAAAATGGCGGGGTTTTTTATTCTTATATTCTGGCGCCATCTTAATATTTGGATCGGCGCCATTTTGGAACGACAGCAGTTAGTGACCTAAGATTTGCACAGACCGATTCCGTTTGACTTCTGCTTCAAAATGAGGTATAGGTCGATAGGGTTATTTTTGGAAGTTTAAGAGATATGAGAACCGTAGTGCACTGGATTGCGCAATAATTAGTATATATGATGCAATAATTGGCGATGTTTCAAAGTCGATTATCTCGGCTTCTATTGGTCGTAGGAAAAAAACAAAAAAACCAAAATGCTCTACTCGGCGAACGTTTTCAGAATCTGTAATCAAAAACATAAAATTCCGACCTTTACAACAACCCCATTAGGCTTATTTTAAAGAATAAATGAAAAGGGTGGCGGAAATATTGACAGGGCGGTAATTGGGACATCTACCTTACACACATATAGATCAAATCACTTATTAAATATGTGCCAAATTCATGCCAAAACTCCTAGAAATTGCTGCGAACTTGGAAACCCTGAAAACTTTTAATTTTAATTTGTAGAAAGTTAGTATTTACAGACATTAAAATTAACATATTGCGTGATGTCCAGTAAACATTAGGAGCTGTCTCAATGTGCGTCGTCGACCGCTTTAGCAAAAGAACCAGTTCACCATTACACCTCAATAGGTCAAATCCGCTCCGTAGTCCGTGTCCAAGGAGAAGGTTATGTTGTTAAATGGCTTTAAATTTTGCGTGCGCTTCAACCGGCCAAATAATGTTTCTCTGTTGTAGTTTTCTTAGGCTGGTTCGTGGACTCACAATCAGTTCATGAAACAACGAACTTTTGAGGTAAAAAAAAAATATATATATTCTAAACCAATCCGCAAATTTTGAGTGGATTAGTGTAAAGGTTTTTTTTTTTTTTTTTTTTTTTTTTTTTTTTTTTTTTTTTTTTTTCCTTACTGCAACGACTTTTTTCTAATTTTAGAGTTTTAAGGAAGAATATCAAGTAAAGGACAAGCCTGGAAAAAGTGTGATGGTACGAGTAAGCGAAGTGAGAAAAGTGCGAGTAGACCAGAGTTGCCGTTTGGCGTATAGTTAATGGAATTTTTCAATTCACCGATGATTCCACCGGTTGAGAAAAGATTACGCAGTTCAATTCAGTGTATGACTGTCATGCACGAAAATACTCGCATCTGTAACCTTTTCTCAACCGGTGGAGTCGTCGATGACTCTAAAAAACATATGGGTATTTTATTCATTAAACGATGATTGCACGGATTGAGAAAATATTACAGAGCAGATAGTAGTTCTATGCAGAAGAGTCATACACAGATTAAGTGATCTGTGGAATCTTTTCTCAACCAGTGGAACCATCGGTGAATTGAAAAATTCCATTAATTATGTACGCAAAACGGCAGCTCTGGAGTAGAGACTACTCGGAGATCTTTAGACTTAACAGCGCAAGTGACGATCTCGTTCAAGGTCGTTTCATTGAGTTCAATAACATTTTGAAATGGGCTATTTTTGTTTATTACTTTTTTAAAAAAAAAAATTCATTTTATTTTTTTTTTTTAATTTTTTTTTTTTTTTAATCATCATTAAGAAGCAAGCTTTTGACAACATTTTAGAGCAACTTCCGAGGTTACATCAGTCATTTATCAGTCATTTGCAAAATAAAATAATTGAACTAAAACGGATTCTACCCTTATTTTTGCAAGAAGAGGACAAGTCTGTTCGACGATCAGAAATGACAACCCCTCATTTAGCGAAACATCCTAAACGAATGATAATTGGTCAGTCGCACCAGCGGATCCGGAATATTGCCCTTCTTTCTCTTCTCCCATTAGGATGCATGTGTTAGCAAAGGATAGGAGAGGGCAGGGGCCAGAGGGGGCGTAAATCACGAGACTGTCCCTAATCTGTTCTTTTCTATCGTACGCGTTCTTATGGGAGAAGAGGAAGAAGGATAGATTCCTAGCGGATCCATGTTATTGTCCTTCTCTCTCTTCTCCCATTAGAATGCATGTGTTAGCAAAGGATAGAAGAGGGGGCGAAAATAACGTGACTGTCCCTTATCTGTCCTTTTCTATCTTACGCGTTCTAATGGGAGAAGAGAGAGAAGGATAGATTCCTGGAACCGCCAGTGGTCAGTCGCAAACATTCCTCTTTCTATCTAAGTCCAGCTTTTCGCCAATTTGATTGAATCCGTGTACCTCGATGGTGATGATATACGAGGTGTGATCAAAAAGAAACCGAACTTTTTCCACTGTGTGCAGAGAAATAATCCAATCAACGTTTTCTTGGTCTTATCTGATAGCTAATAATCTGACAAACACGCTGGTTTTCACGGATTTGAATTATCTTTATTTGTTAGGCCGCAATATTGCTTTGAATACAGCAGGGTGTTTCTGTACAATCTGCGATGAGCGTTATCATGCTGGAGAAACCACGAATTTTCGGCCCACAGTTCTGGCCTTTTTTGGCGCACATTTTCTCGAAGTCTACGCAAAACATCATTTTAATAATGGCGATTCACAGTCTGATTGGGGGGTAAAAACTCGTGATGGATGACACCTCGCGCATCAAAAAAACTGTCAACAGAACCTTCGTTTTTGTTCTGATTTGGCGAATTTTTTTTGGCCTAGGGGCCGACCTTTCAACCCACTGCGACGACTGAGCTTTTGTCTCTGCATCATACCCATAAACCCATGATTCGTCGCCTGTAACAATTTTATTTAAAAAAACTTGCATCAGCATTTGAGCGCTCCAAAAGCTCTTGACTGATTGAAACTCTGTTAGCTTCTTGATCTTGAGTCAGTAACCGGGGAACCCACTTTGCTGCAACTCGCACGAGTTTTTACCCCCATGAATCGCCATTATTACAATGATGTTTTGCGTAGACTTCGAGAAAATGTGCGCCGAAAAAGGCCAGAAGTGTGGACCGAAAATTCGTGGTTTCTCCAGCATGATAACGCTCATCGCAGATTGTACAGAAACACCCTGTATTCAAAGCAATATTGCGGCCTAACAAATAAAGATAATTCAAATCCGTGAAAACCAGCGTGTTTGTCAGATTATTAGCTATCAGATAAGACCAAGAAAACGTTGATTGGATCATTTCTCTGCACACAGTGGAAAAAGTTTCGGTTTCTTTTTTATCACACCTCGTACACTTGGCGTATGTAAATAAACACCGCTTCCGAAATCGTGGGATTTGCATTATCAATTAATTATGCGAAATAGTTAGTTTTTCTGTTTTGTTTTCCTCTCTTTTATTTATTAATCATCAGGGCTTCCCCGCTTAGCTTTCGGGTCAGTGCAGTTCAGCGCGGATTCCTGGAAACAGCTTGACGAGTAGATTGCGTAATGCACACGGGTCACAAGTTCAAAACAGGAAAAGAATGATGTCTCGACATGATTGCACCAATAATGAATCTAAAATACATGCTCAACAGAGCTGCCGTTTTGCGTATAATTAATGACATTTTTCAATTCACCGATGATTGCACCGGTTGAGAAAAGATTACACAGTTCAATTCGGGGTATGACTACTGCACAAAAATATTCTGATCTATAATCTTTTCTCAATCGGTGGAAACTCCGTTAATTAATTAAAATATCCGCAAGTTTTTTAAAGTCATCGACGACTCCACCGATTGAGGAAAGATTACAGATTCGAGCATTTTCGTGCATTACAGTCATACACTGAATTGAACTGTGCAATCTTTTCTCAACCGGTGGAATCATCGGTGAATTGAAAAATTGCGTTGATTATACGCAAAACGGCAGCTCTGATGCTCAATGAAATGATTTGAATAAGTCAGAAATACTTACAATTAGTCATACAAAGCGCATCAGTAATTATCATTCTTAACGGGCAGTTAAATACGTTTATTCAATAGTTGTATGACCCAAAATTAGTAAATTTTCTCGGCTCTCTTCTCAGCAATAAAAATTGATTATTACGTTCCACGCGGACTTGAGGGAATTGTTTTTTGACTCGGGGTAAATAGTTAACACCCATTTAAATCTAAAGGGGTCTATCTTGCTCATATAAGAGCGTACTCCCAAAAAAATTATTTTTCAGAAACTTTTGGAAGTTTCATGTTTAGAGGCTACCTCACTGGGATGTGTTTTATTCGTCAACATTGAGATTTTTAATGAGGCGGTTCTGTATTATTGAAGAATTCTTCGCCACCTTGAGAAACACCAGATTTTTGGATTTTGAAGTTTTGAATTTTTTAGAAATCGCTCAAAGGGATTAAAAGCTTAACATTTAATTTAAGGTTTTATGTGACGTATTCAGTGGTGGTCCGTGGGTTCAAAAGTGGAGAGTGGTTGAAAAAAATGTGATGATTATTTCTTTTTTTTTCTTTTTCTGCTCACTTTACTTGAGACTTTCTTTGTATGAAAATGGGGGGGGGGCGGCTTAAGGTGCTACGACCTTTTATTTTCCCTTTTTTTCTAGCCCTTTTCCAAAAAGTGGGGAGAGGTAGAGCCCCCAAAGTCCTCCCCGCGGACCGCCACTGGATGATTCAATTCCTTTTAAAAATGGAGAGTTATACGGCCCCAAAATGCTAAAGTCTCATTCGTTTTGAATACTTCTTAATCGTTACTCGGTAAATTGAACTTTAAGAGCCTTAACCTTAGTCCCATTACTGGAGTGCTGCTGTTTCCTTGCAAAAATCCGTCCCATTGATATCAGTATTGCGGTACTGTTACATGCGCTGTAAGATTTCAGAAAAAAACTGTAAAAAAAAAAATTAAAACAAACAAACAAACAAAAAAAGAACCATGATTCGCTGACAGTGAAAGCAAGGTTGAACGATAAATCAAGTGTACTTACCGTCTCACATTTTTTGGTGTTCGATTAGTTTGTAAACTTCTTCAAGTATACATGAAGTAGGAAGGTACTTAGGTACTTTTTAAGTGTAATTTTTGAGTCGTTCTGTTTAATGGTTAGGCGATTTAAGTCAAATTGCGAAATTGATTCTAAGTTACTTACTCTTGTCGTTCGCAAGATTAATTTTGTATGTTCAGAAGTGCATTGGTTTCAAGCCTAGAATATGAAGATTTTGAAGGGGGGGGAGGGGCATCTCCATTAATTGCGAAATTATGATAGTAAAACTGTTCAAAATTTTACTATAAAAATCATGAAAATCATGTTAGTAAAAATGTTCAAAATTTTATGATAAATTTGTTTTTCATTGTTTTGTTCTCAGGTATGTACTTCACGTTTTTACTACAAGAACTCAAAAAGATTGCTTGTCAAAACTGTCATTTGGTGAGTCGTCGATTTACTTTTTACTTTGTATAATATGTGCCTTTTAAACCCATGATAAAGGTCGAAGTATTGCAGAGCTGCCGTTTCGTGCAATTTTGGCCCTTCAAACCCATGATAAAGATCGAACTATTGCAAAAATGCTGCCTTGTATCATTTTGGCCACTTAAACTCATGATAAAGATCGAACTATTGCAAAGATGCTGCTTTGTATCATTTTGGCCAGTTAAACCCATGATAAAGATCGAACTATTGCAGAGCTGCCGTTTCGTGCAATTTTGGCCCTTCAAACCCATGATAAAGATCGAACTATTGCAAAAATGCTGCCTTGTATCATTTTGGCCACTTAAACTCATGATAAAGATCGAACTATTGCAAAGATGCTGCTTTGTATCATTTTGGCCAGTTAAACCCATGATAAAGATCGAACTATTGCAGAGCTGCCGCTTCGTGCAATTTTGACCCTTTAAACCCATAATAAAGGTCGAACTATAGCAGAGCTGTCATCGCTGTGTAATCTATAGCTTTCATTTTTTCATTTAAGCTGCACAGAAACGATTTATATCGGATTATGACGTCACTCAAATCAGTCTATTAATCCTCGTTTGGCGACTTTTTAGGGATGACGCGACGTGGCCTTGGCTAATTTTATCACCTAACAACGTTGCGACGTTGCCTTACTTTGCCTGACCCTGCATTTATACAGACAACCATACCTACCACAACGCGAGCAAACTTAATGTAAATGAGGCGAATTCGTTGGCAAAACGTAACACCCCCCCCCCCCTTCCCCCCTGCACCACTACCACTTCTCCCTCCTCCTCCCCCCTAACGTTGCTTTTAAAAATTCAATGTCGGTCGATTAACTTTTACCACGTCCAGTCATTTTTTGCCATTAATTTTTTTAGTCAGAATCCGCTTTTTTTCCCCTTTTTTTTCATTTCTCATTATTATCTTTTTATTACTCTGTTTTTTTACTCTTTTTCGTTGTAATTTTTTTTTTTTTTTTTTTTTTAATTTATTTTTTATTTTTTTGTAGATGCATCGCTTGTGTGCAGTCATGTATGTTCTTTCCACTCTGTTCATATTCCCTCCGGTCTTTTACAATGTTGCCATTTATTCAGAGCTGCCGTTTTGCATATAATTAATGACATTATTCAATTCATCGATGATTCCACTGGTTGAGAATGGATTCCCTATGTACTATGAGAGTTGCACCATTGCTGAATCCATTTCTGATTGGCTCTCAGATTTAGGCTGTCAAGAAAGCTCCAAGAGGCAAATGCAAATGGCTGAGGGTTTGTTTACTTTTCGCGAACTCGCTTTCATTACACATTTGAAGTAACCGTGACCGCGGTAATTTTTGTGAATTTTTTCTCTACTCATGAATGTTACTATGGAGAACATTACCTCTTTAAATAACGACCGTTATTGCCGAGAATCTGAACGTAACCTATAAGAGATAGCGAAATAGTGGCAACAGCGTAGAGGAAAATGGTCATTCGCCATTTGCAATTTGCCTCTTGGGGGCTCCAGTGATCCTCTTCTTCTTCTTCATTTTGAGAGTCTTGTCGCAACTCTCACAGTATAGGGACTCTAGTTCAGAAAAGATTACAAAGTTCAATGGGGGCAGTTATACGAGGGTCTGTAATGTGAAGGTTTTTTTTAAAGAAACTGAAAGTACTTGATGAGCTGAGAACAAAGATGCCTTTGGTTTCTGATTAAAACCCATTGTTCTGGAGATGAGATTTTGACCCAAAATACATTGTTTTAAATGGGAATGCCGCGTAGTGATGTCACTATACACACACGATTTTTTGCAACTTTACTCGTGTGCTTCTCAAAAACCGGGGCACTTAGGGAAAAACCAAAGGCACCATCGACCATTTTTCTCACTTTATCAAGTACTATCATTTTCGATATAAAAATTACATTTCAGACCCGTGCAACTGTCCCATTCAGTGTATGGGCACAGAATAATACAATCAGAACGGAAACTCCCATAAGAGCCAATGGAAGCAAGTTTGGAATTTAATGGCACCAATAGGCAACGCTGTGGTCCTATATCCCAACATGGCGGACGTGTGTGATTTGTGTTGAAACTCATTTATTTCTGTAAATTCTGGAAAGAAATCTTAAGTTTCCGGCCTCACTTTTATTCTTTTGGCATTTCAGAACGAAAATTTCGCGGATCATGTCCTATATTTTTTTATTCGCGCGCGAATCCAGATGTAAACATCCTATATCCCAACATGGTGGACGCGAAACGACTTTGCTTCAAAATCCGACAGAGTTTCCGTTCTGATTGTATTATTCTGTGGTATGGGACTGTGATGCACGAAAATACACGCATCTGTAATCTTTTCTCAACAGTCGTCGATGACTTTATAAAAAGCTTGCGGATATTTTAATGAATTAACGGCGTTTCCACCGATTGAGGAAAGATTACAGATCAGAGTATTTTCGTGTATTACAGTCATACACTGAACTCAACTGTGTAATCTTTTCTCAACCGGTGGAATCATCGGTGAATTGAAAAATAGCATTGATTATACGCAAAATGGCAGCTCTGAATTTACTTTTTTCCATGAAATCGCAAAATATTATCTAGCTTGAGCGATAGTATGATGGGTAACCAGCAGTGGCGAAGCGTGAAATTTGGCAACAATGTCTTTTCTCCATTTAAATGCAACAAAAAAGTCGAACGATCCAGTCATCGGCGATGACCAGGCATTTCGACCTTTCTAATGTGTTTAAATAGGGGAAAACGAACGTTGCCAAATAGCACGCCTCGCCACTGGTAACCAGCAAAGAGCTTGAACTAAAAAGGGGTTTTGTAATGTTAAAAATCCTATCTCAAAGTGTGACCAGCATGGACGATATGATCCTGATTCCCCCCCCCTTTATTTTTTAACCTTAAATCGAAAATTGTAATTAATTCAATGGACACAAATTTTAAACGAGATTGGGAGTGTTTTAGAGTGGCTTTATTAACACAGAATTCTAATACAACGATCCAGGTGAGAAAATGTTGCTTGTTCCTGTCACGTGTCAGTTTTTTTTTATCACGTGAATCCTTTCATAAGGAAAAGTTTTATCGATTTCTGTGTCCAGATATCCATTGTAAAATGAGTATTTTGCACCTTCATCTCAAAATAATTTCACATTTATCCGTCACATTTTTTTTTTTTTTTTTTTTTTTTTTTTTTTTTTTTTTTAAACTTTAAAGGTGACAGAATAAGAGGCGAATTAACCGAGCCTAAAAATGTCAATAATATATTTTTATCATGGCTGCCTCTTTGGGTGGATACAGGGAATTGTCTTTCTCTCTCTCCTCCCATTTGAAAACGTACGTTAGAAAAGGACAGAAGAGGGGGCCAAAGTCACGTGATGGCCCCCTCTGTTGTCCTTTTCTAACACATAAGTTCAAATGGAGGGAGAGAGAGAAAGACAATTCCCTGTATCCGCCCATGCTCAAAAGCACGTCCTAGAAAACCCCTCTATAGTTATATACCTCGTTCGTAATCAGCGGAACCGAAATGGAGGATTTTGATAGGTTACTGTTGAGGTGTAATTTTCATATATTTTTTTTTTTTTTTATATTTTTTCTGCATTTATGTTTTAGTCGTTTAAGTCAAAGAGTTTGGAACTGTATAGGTTATAGAAAACGTGCGTATGTAAGCCTGAAACTTTATTCCAAAATTGAAAAATTCCAAAGCGGCCATCGATCGCTCAAGACCTAATGTTGCAGTGGGGCAGTTGCAAGGGTCTGAAGTTGTGTGTTTTTTATGAAGAAAATGAAAGTACCTAATGATCTGAGAGCAATTGTGCCCTCGGGTTTTTTCCTAAGTGTCCCGGTTTTTGAGAAACACACGTGTAAAGTTGTAATGAATCGTGTGCGTAGTGACGTCACTACGTCGCATTCCCATTTAAAACAGTGTATTTTGGGCTAAAATCTCATCTCCGGAACAGTGGGAATTGATTAGAAATCAAAGGAATCTTCGTTCTCAGCTCATCAAATACTTTAATTTTCTTTATAAAAAATACAACATTTCAGACCCTTGCAACAGCCCCATTTAAAGGCCAACAGTATTAGTTTGTCGTCGTTCAAAATCAGTATCAGTATGGAGTCTACTTTCATGCGGTTGTGAGATCTTAAGTCCGTATATTTTCCAGCGAAATTTGGTAACACTGGTAACCCTGCGCGTTGAAATTTTTATAAAGAATCTTCCACCGAAAACTGGTTTTTAATTGTTTTCTCTTAATTTTTTCTTCTTTTTTTTTTAATGTTTCTTTTGAATTTTTTCTATCACTTCTTATAAATATCTTCGCGAGTGAACAATTTAAAGTTGGCGCCGAATTTTTTCGGAGTTTCGTTAACACCCTCATTTTTGGTTCTTCTGAAGAACTAGAGTTGATTCAGAGTTGCGAAATCGGACAATTTTTCAAAAGGAAGAAGATTCCCTCAGTTTATTTCTTTTTATTAATATTGCTTTTATTAGAACCTTTAAACGAACAGTAATGAGAGAGAGAGGGAGGGAGAGAGAGAGAGAGAGAGAGAGGAGGGAGGGAGAGAGAGAGAGAGAGAGAGAGAGAGAGAGAGAGAGAGAGAACCGTTTGCCCAATTCTGGTGGACGTTCGTGTAAGTCGTCTTACTTGAATCGTTTGTCACAGTTTTTTTCCTATCTTACATCTTCCCACATTTTTTTTTTTTTTTTTTTTTTTTTAATCGATCATTCTCTTGATTTTTATTAAACAATTTCATTTAAATTCCATTGATGATTTGGCGACACTTAATCGAAAAGAAATTAGCATAACCACTGAACCTATTTGAATCTAAACCGAACGACAAGCACAGAAACTCCCGTGGGACAAGCCACATTATATAATACGTAACGGTTTAAAAAGACAGTTATAGACTAGTTTCAATTATGCGCATTGCGCACGAGCAAATCACAAATCTTTCGGATTCTCATTTCCTCATTTTTTATGGGGTTGTAAACCATGAATGGCGTGGAGTGAAACACAAATGAAAAGAAGTGATTTTTGAAAATCAAAGTGAATTGAAAACCTCTAGTGATATTTTAAAATGTTAACCAGTCTTTCAGAAAAAAAATAAATAAATAAATTTAGTTTTCAAAATTTTGCTTCTAGCTCATGATTTTTTATGGGGTATCAACCTTCAAATCCCACTCGAGTTAGCCTGAAAGAGTTATTGCGAATGACGGGTTTTCTTCCTCTTTTGCGGTATCGAGAAGTTTTCCATCAATTCATTTCCAGTCTGACATTACTCTGAAAAAAAAAAAAAAAAAAAATGATTTCCTTAACAACTCTCATGTCAATTGTGATCTTACGAATTGGTATGTGGAGCTTGTACACATTTTGTTGATAAAAGAAACTTTGTTTTCAGTTCGACAGTAATACTTGTGGTAATAGGTTTTGAGTTAGCATTCCGTTTTGTTAAATTATAATAAAACCATTTTGCAGTCACGGCTTTTAACATCATAAAATTGTTAAATAAACTAACTTTTTTTCCCCCAGTGTCCTTCAAGTAATCTTACAACCTATTGGTTATTTTTGTGGGAAAACTTTTCACCTGATTTAAAGATCGGGGGAGATTAGAGCTTCAATTTATTTTTAGATGATACCAATTAATTTAACTCCAAATATCTTCTCTCAATGCCGAAGTCGATTGTTTCGCCCGTTATGCTCACAATTTAGTTTTCGTCCACGCCTACAGGAGTTATTTTGATTTAAGAGTCATTTTTTCATCAAAACTCTAACTTTCTAACGAGGAAAGGAGAAAATTCGCGAAACCGACCAACGTATTCAAGCCAACGAGCTATAGCAATAAAGAGGATTTATGGGTTGTGATTTTCAGTGGCGTCGCGAGCCATCTGGCAACAATGCAACTGCTCCATTTAAACTCATTACATATATCGAATTTTCCTTGTGCACTGTGCACCCCCTGAATTCGATCTTTTACATAAGTTTAAATAGATAGAATACATTGTTGCCAAATTGCACGCGACGCCACTGGTGATTTTGAAACTTCAAGGAGGCAGCCATCGGTGGCTCGTGCAATTTGACAACAATGTTTTCCCTCCATTTGATTCAATGCAAAATAATCGATTCGATAGTGAAGCAGCGCTTCACCTGCAATCGATTGTTTTACATGTATTCAAATGGAGGGAAAACATTGTTGTCAAATTGCACGAGCCACCACTGGAGGCAGCCATGATGGAAATATCTTGTGGACAATTTACACGGGCTCGGTTTGTTTGCCTCTTTTTTTCTAACCTCAAAAAGAAAGTTGAGACAAATTCACTCGAAATTGATTTTAAACAAAAGTGATGAAGAGTGACTTTTGGGCAGAGAAATCGATAAAACGCAGTTTCTTTTGGAAGGATTTGCAAGATAAAGAAACTGACACATATACCAGAAACAAGCCAAATTTCTCACCGGGATGGTTGTATTGTAATTCTGCGTCAAGATAGCCACTCTACAGCACTTGCACTTTCGTTTAAAGCCAATTTCCACCGTATTAAGCACAATGGGACTGTTGGGTACTTTTGCTGACACATTGTTTCTAACGTAAAATTCGGCGAAAATAACGATGCGCACATTAAAAGCTTTCAAAATCCACTTATTCACTCAGAAAATACCTTCCATTTCAAACAACACTAGACTCTATATCAACGACTTATAACTACGTAGATGGAACCATCTCGTTTATGTAAACATGAACAAAACTTACAAACATTGGAATGTTTCGTTTAGATGCGTACATTTCTTATATTATTTTGTAATCTTTGATAAACCGAAAAGACTAGACACCAATGCAGCAATAGGTCATGTATTTAGAAGGGAGTTCCATCATTTGTAGTTACGATGTTTTTACTTATGCACGGGGTTCCGTTTATATAGTATATACCGGTGCAAATAGTGTCTAGTGTAGCGCGGGCTGTTTGAAATTGAAGTGATTTCCTGAGTTAATGAGTGGATTTTGAACGCGCGCATCATTATTTTCGCCGAATTTTACATAAGACTCAAGGTTCTATATTGTTGTAGCAAAAGTATGCAACAGACCCATTTTTGATTTAAGGTTAAAAAATATGAGACAAACAAACCAGAATCAGATCGCCCATGCTACCTCACTCTGGGATAGGAGTTATAACATGTATCTGCCTCTCTATTGCTATACTTCGTTGCAGTGGCGTAGCGTGCAACTTGCCAACGTTGCAGTTCGTCCATTTAAAGCCATGTAAAAGGTCGAATGCGAAGGTGTTCACCGAGCACCCTACAGTTCGATCTTTTTCATGACTTTAAATGAACGAACTGCAATATTGCTAAATTGTACGCTACGCCACTACTTCGTTGGTAGGCGCATTATTCGTAATTATTTTTATTGGACAATTTTGCAACAAATCCTTTGCCCCTGATTTACTGCTCTAAGTTGATACATTTCTGCATAGTGCAGTCCAATTTACTAATACGAAACTGAATTTCAAGTTCAACTGGTTCGCATTAATTTAAGTAATAGATTTAGAGCATCCGAACTTGAAATGTAATATTGAGAAATTGTTTGCTTATGAGCAGTAAAAATGCATAGACATAGTAGGTTGATGTATTATTCAAATGAAACTTTGAAGAATTTTATACGATGCTCGCCGCGAAGACCTTGAGTCAATGAATAGTCTAAAGCAAAAGAAATTGAAGTTTTGAGCTTGTTTTGGGTAGTTAAATGAGCGTGTATACAACCTTTGGTTTAATCTCAACTTCTATGTGGATCAACTTCTGTTCGAAAGAATTGATTCTGTAACCTAACCAACGAGCTATAGCCCCCAAAAAAACCTGGTGCGGGTGGATATTTGAAAATGCAAAAGATGACAAAATTTTTAAAAACTCTAATTTTTTAACTTTAAGGAGCAAAGGATATTTCCCCTTTTTCTCTCATACTCCCATTTTGTATACATAAATTAAAGGGCCCAGAAGGGGGGTTTTTAAATCCAACTTGTCCATCCCTTGTTACTCAAAACTTCTCAATGGGAAAAGAGAGAGATGAAAAATCTGGGGCGCATGCACAGATTCCTTTTACACAGGCGACCGGTTTATTTTGTCTCAAAATTTTTTTTAAAACCTTTTGAAAAAAAACCCATTGAAAAAGTTTATACATGGAAAAGATTTAAAAGAAAGTCAAAATTTTGAACTAGAAAGCAAAAATAAAATTAACCTTTTTCTTCTTTTTTTGCATAACCAACTTTCCGTCAACGACAAGGTGAAATTTTTTTCCAAAACCCCCGATTTTTTTTACACATCTCTGTCCAAATATTCCCATTCCGGGAAAAGTACTTGCAAAATTTCAATTTCAAAGGCTATCGACCGGTTATCAATTACAAATTTTTTTAAGGGGAAAAAACTTGTTGAGGCAAAAAAAAAACCGTCTGAACCGACATTTACTTCATCCCCCTCAAACGTGCGAAAATATGTTAAAAGTTCAAATCATCGTAACTTTTGAACTAAGAAAGCTAATAATATTTCAAGGCAAGGATCGGATTCCTCGTACTCTCTATTTTTTTAAACTTAAGCTAAAATTTTCTGTCGGTCATTTTTACGCCCGTGCGAACAATTTTTCCAAACCCTCGCGAAAACTGTTTTTTTGGAGCACATCTGTAAAAAGTTACTCAAACTTCTCACATCTCTTTGGGATAAAGTAGCATAGATAGACAAAATCTGAGACATGCATCAGATTTCTCAGTGTCAGGGCTATCGACCTGGTTACCTCAATTTTGTCTTAAAAATTTTTTTACGGTCGGAAAATGCACTTTTCCGAGACCATGTAAAAACCGGTTCTGAACATTATTAGAAATGTGGCGAGCGTTTAGAAAAACTCTTCGCACGGGCGTAAAAATGACTGACAAAAAATTTAAGCTACTGAATAAAAAACCAGAGAGTATGAGGAATCCGACTCTGGCCTTGAAATATTCTTAGCTTTCTTAGTTCAAAAGTTATGACGATTTGAACTTTTAACATCTTTTCGCATGTGTAAACTGTGTGTTCAGAAGCGGTTTTTACATGGTCTCGGAAAAGTGCATTTTCCGACCTTAAAAAAATTTTGTAGACAAAATTGAGGTAACCAGGTCGATACTCCTGACTCTGAGGAATCTGATGCATGTCTCAGATTTTGTCTATCTATGCTACTTTATCCCAAAGAGATGTGAGAAGTTTGAGTAACTTTTTACAGATGTGCTCCAAAAACACAGTTTTCGCGAGGGTTTGGAAAAACTCTTCATAAGGGCGGAAAAATGACCAAAAGAAAATTTAAGGTTATGTATAAAAAACTAGAGAGTATGAGAAATCCGACACTGGCCTTGAAATATTTTTAGCTCTCTTAGTTCAAAAGTTATGACGATTTTAAATTTTGTCATTTTTTCGCATTTTCGAGCGGAATGATCCAGCGCGCCAGGTGCGCCGGTTTTTTTGCGGGGCAGTGTATATAGCGATATAGAGGATTTGTGGGATGTGATATTGAAACTTCAAGGAGCTAGTCATGATGGAAATCTCTAATGGACACTCACGCTTTCACACAGGCTCGGTTTGTTTGTCTCACTTTTTTTTTAACCTTGAAAAAAAAATTGTAATTTATAGTGGAAATTAGTTTTAAACGAAAGTGCAAGTGTTTGAGAGTGGACGCAGAAATCAATATAACTTTTTCTTCTTGAAGGATAAATAAACTGACACATAACAGAAACAAGGCAAATTTTCTCACCTGTATAGTTGTTTTAAAATTCTGTGTCTAGATATCCATTCCTAAACACTTGCACTTTCATTCAAAACCTATTTCCGGTGTATCAATTACAACTTTTGTTTTAAGAATAAAAAAAATATGAGGCAAAAAAAACCAGAGGGCCGATCATTTACTTCATCGTTAAACCGATCGATAAGACTGTCTATGAGTGATGCTATTGGTCGAAAATTGTAAAACTTGGCTGTTGCTATGGTAACCATCGTTATAGTGTCCGTTTTTTAAAGGTTACTTATGAGTAGCCTTTAAAAACGAGACTCTTAACGATGGTTGCCATAGCAACAGCCAAGTTTTACAATTTTCGACCAATAGCATCACTCATAGACAGTCTTATCGATCGGTTTAACGATGAAGTAAATGATCGGCCCTCTGATTCAGATCGCCCATGCTGTCACACTTTGAGATAGGAGTTATAACATGTGTCAGCCACTTATAACATGTATCACCCTCTCTCTATCGATATAGTCCGTTTAATCTAACACTAGCGTTTTGTAAACTGAAAAATTAACCTTGTTTTGAATGTATCCCTGTATCAAGGTACCATTCTTGCGAAGCTTGGCGGTAAATTCAAAAATTTACACCGAGAAAAATGTATATGATTATGATTCATAATTATTTAAAAACGGAAAAATTGGGCATACTTTATCAGAACGAAACTCAAGTCAAAATTTGATGCCAAATGTAGAGTGGTTTTTCACTTTTAGTTGAATCAGAAATGACTTTTTATACATTATGGATTTATGGAAGTCAAAAATGAAAATTCATATTTGAGCGCCTTCAATTTCTAGTGTATGCAAAACCGGTACCGCCGTGTACGAATAGTTAGCTATGCACGCATATTTTGAAAAGCAAATGGTAGTGAATAGACCCTCACAGTTGGACTGTTGGTAAACTCATCGCGCGCCGCACTATGTTCGATTTGGCCAAATTAGCTAGACATAAATCCATTTATCGGAAAAAATGCCCAAAACTATGCATTCCTATGTTTTTTGGGTCAAGGATTCTGAAAATTATGTTAATTTTTCAAAATTCTTCCATCCAAAATGGCGGATTCTAAAATATCTCTAATAATGCAACTGTTTTCAAAAATTTTACCTTCAAAGAAGATTATTACCACCCCCAGCGGTTCAACAAGTCAAGTTTTTATCTCAAGTAGTCTTTCTAGTCTGCAGAAGCGCTTGAAAGATGAGTATGGGACAAAAATGATGTTGGGGGGGGGGAGGGGCTACCCTGTCTGGCGTTTCATCCTAATTGAATGGATTTTTTTTTTTTTTTTTTTTTGGGTTTTTTCTTTTCTTTTTTCTTCTCAGTCACTCGTACTGAATAAAAGTGAAACAAGGCATATGAATGGTGTAAACAAATAAAAAATATCGACGCTGTTTAGCAAAAAGGGGTCAAGCAGCACTTTTGAAATTTGGAGGAGACGCCTTTAGAAACCGTTGCGCTCGCTCATTAGAACTTTTCCAATTTTTTAAGAGTTTTGAAAGGCGATTGCAGCGTTATCGATTATGTTTCTCATGAACTGATAGTTTCATAGAGCATCTTTCAGAAGTGCTGGCGCACCTAGACCATAATCTTTGGCTAATTTTAAATTTTCATTTCTTCAAAACTAATCAAAACTTGTCTTCGACTTTGAACTTTTAATTTTAAAGTGTTCCTTAATGAAAAGCCAACGCTCAAATTCATTTTCATTTTGAAGCAAGAGAAATAATGTCGAAAAATTCCAAAGATTATTGGTCTGGGTGCGCCTACACTTCTGAAACCACCTCTAGAATGAGACTTAATCTACGGAGTACGCCACTACCGATAACTCTGTTTTCTAAAATGGCTACCCTGTTCGCGAAATAGCGTTGATAAAACAAAATATATATTTTAAATTCTTCTATAAAACTGTTAACAATACATCAAAAGGCATAGGTGAGGGAATATACAACATTCCTTCAAAAGGGAAGGAATTTAATAATAAACATAATAAAAATCATGCAGGAATTCAAAACAAAAAATAATCATAAGTTGTCGACTAAAAAAGTAAGTAAAGCAATGAGGAGCCTCCTTTTCATTCCGTACAATAGTATATCACAAAAATAAGTCACAGTTTTTTTTTAAAAAAAAAAAAAAAAATGTTGTTGACAAAAAAGAAGTAAATGAATGACGAGCCTTCTTTTCATTCTTTACAATTTTATCACAAAAATAAATCCCAGTTTGAAAGCGTGCAACTAGGCAACATTACATTTTGCTGATTTAAACCCATTAAAAGTATCGAACGATTGGGTGTTCGGTGCACACCTTAGAATTCGACCTTTTTACATAGGTTTAAAAGGACAAAATGCCACGTTGCCAAATTGCACGCTTCAATACTGGGAACAAAGGTTTAATTTGTATGAGGTAACCAGGTCGATACTCCTGACTCTGAGGAATCTGATGCATGTCTCAGATTTTGTCTATCTATGCTACTTTATCCCAAAGAGATGTGAGAAGTTTGAGTAACTTTTTACAGATGTGCTCCAAAAACACAGTTTTCGCGAGGGTTTGGAAAAACTCTTCATAAGGGCGGAAAAATGACCAAAAGAAAATTTAAGGTTATGTATAAAAAACTAGAGAGTATGAGAAATCCGACACTGGCCTTGAAATATTTTTAGCTCTCTTAGTTCAAAAGTTATGACGATTTTAAATTTTGTCATTTTTTCGCATTTTCGAGCGGAATGATCCAGCGCGCCAGGTGCGCCGGTTTTTTTGCGGGGCAGTGTATATAGCGATATAGAGGATTTGTGGGATGTGATATTGAAACTTCAAGGAGCTAGTCATGATGGAAATCTCTAATGGACACTCACGCTTTCACACAGGCTCGGTTTGTTTGTCTCACTTTTTTTTTAACCTTGAAAAAAAAATTGTAATTTATAGTGGAAATTAGTTTTAAACGAAAGTGCAAGTGTTTGAGAGTGGACGCAGAAATCAATATAACTTTTTCTTCTTGAAGGATAAATAAACTGACACATAACAGAAACAAGGCAAATTTTCTCACCTGTATAGTTGTTTTAAAATTCTGTGTCTAGATATCCATTCCTATAAACACTTGCACTTTCATTCAAAACCTATTTCCGGTGTATCAATTACAACTTTTGTTTTAAGAATAAAAAAAATATGAGGCAAAAAAAACCAGAGGGCCGATCATTTACTTCATCGTTAAACCGATCGATAAGACTGTCTATGAGTGATGCTATTGGTCGAAAATTGTAAAACTTGGCTGTTGCTATGGTAACCATCGTTATAGTGTCCGTTTTTTAAAGGTTACTTATGAGTAGCCTTTATAAAACGAGACTCTTAACGATGGTTACCATAGCAACAGCCAAGTTTTACAATTTTCGACCAATAGCATCACTCATAGACAGTCTTATCGATCGGTTTAACGATGCAGTAAATGATCGGCCCTCAGATTCAGATCGCCCATGCTATCACACTTTGAGATAGGAGTTATAACATGTGTCAGCCACTTATAACATGTATCACCCTCTCTCTATCGATATAGTCCGTTTAATCTAACACTAGCGTTTTGTAAACTGAAAAATTAACCTTGTTTTGAATGTATCCCTGTATCAAGGTGCCATTCTTGCGAAGCTTGGCGGTATATTCAAAAATTTATATCGAGAAATATGTTTATGATTATGATTCATAATTATTTAAAAACGGAAAAATTGGGCATACTTTACCAGAACGAAACTCAAGTCAAAATTGAAGGCAAATGTAGAGTGGTTTTTCGCTTTCAGTTCAATCAGAAATGACTTTTTATACATTATGGATTTATGGAAGTCAAAAATGAAAATTCATATTTGAGCGCCTTCAATTTCTAGTGTATGCAAAACCAGTACCGCCGTGTACGAATAGTTAGCTATACACGCATATTTTGAAAAGCAAATGGTAGTGAATAGACCCTCACAGTTGGACTGTTGGTAAACTCATCGCGCGCCGCCTCGCCCCGCGCCCTCTCTTCAATGCAATGATTGCGTGGCACAAAGTGTATAGCTGAATTTGTGATATTCCTTTTTTTAAAACAGAACGAATAAAAACGGCCTTTTGATTTACTAAGCTAAAAATTCAAATGATAAGTATAACATTTTAACGATAGATAAGTATCGCAAAAGTCATTATTCGTCTGATATAGGCGCGTATTTGAAATTCCTCTTTGTCTCGCTTGTAATCGCGGTTTTTAAGTTCTGATCGCTTGCAAATAAACTCGCTGGGTTCTGATGAAGTGCTGGCTCTCTGCTCGGAATTGAGGTGATTCAAAACCCGCGATCCGGACAGGAATTTTCTTGTGAATTTCTTGTGAAACATTTAAGTATAGCAGTGCTGTCGTTTTTGCTTTTATCGGATTAGTTTATCGCGTAGATACTACAAAATAAATACATAAAAATATAAACAAACAAATAAATAGTATAGTTGTGATAGTAGAACATTTTATTAGGTGCCGTAGCATCAATGGATTTTTTGCAACCTTTATGAAAATTATAAATAACAAGATTTACAGGAGTGTATTACATGGTATGGTATACTAATTCTTCAGTTCTATATTCGTCAGTTTTTTGTTTGGTTTCTTTTTTGTTGTTTTTTGTTGTTGTTGTTGTTGTTTTTTTTTTTTGTTTTTTTTTTTTAGAAAGGAATAAATTTTAAGGTGTTACTGGATCATCTATGATGCCATTGGATTTGAGTTGAGGAATGCTTGTTTAAAGATAGATTGCTTGAGTGACTGATAGGTGGTATGCAGTTTTGGAGTATGTGGTTTGCTGTTAGCCGATGGTCGGAGCATTGGTCTCGCATGAAGGTCTAGAGGTTGGAGTCTTGAGTACATAGCTGTGAAAAAAGTAAGCTATTCTAAAAAAAAAATAATAATAATAATAAAATAAAAAAACTAAAAAAATTAAATAAATAAAAAAAAAAAATGTGAATAAATAAATTAATAAAAATATTTTACACGTTCCGAAAACCAGAAGCGATGAGCCCAATGTGACCTGGAGCTGCGTCCTAGCTAGCCACAGCGGGAGCAAAATTAGCTTTCGTTTACAATGGCCTTAGAAGGAATAAAATTACCATGAAAGTCGGAAGGTAAATTACGCCGAAAGTATATGGCGCAATTAGAAACTGTCAAAAACGTCAGGGAATGGAAGCCTTGCCCTTGATGGTGAACGAACTTGAATCTGTTGTGTATGAAAATGATCGTAATCACTACTCTGCGCTCGTTATGGGATTTAAGTTGAAGATGATGTAAATAACTTTCAGGCGTCGAATTTCGTATCCTCAAAAACGTCTGTTAAATCTTTTTGAACATAATCTATGACTCGCGGTACCTTTCTGACTCGGTCATTGACCAGTGCAGGGCTGCCGTTTTGCGTATAATCAATGCTATTTTTCAATTCACCGATGATTCCACCGGTTGAGAAAAGATTACACAGTTCAGTTAAGTGTATGACTGTAATGCAAGAAAATACTCTGATCTGTAATCTTTCCTTAATCGGTGGAAACTCCGTTGATTAATTAAAATATCCGCAAGTTTTTTAAAGTCATCGACGACTCAACCGCGGTTAAGAAAAGATTACAGATGCGAGTATTTTAGTTTGATACAGTCATGCACTGAACTGAACTGTGTAATCTTTTCTCAACCGATGGAATCATCGGTGAACAAAAAAATAGCATTGCTTATACGCAAAACGGCAGCTCTGGACCAGTGGCCTGCACGCCTACAAGTTTACTAGTAGGCAAAAAGAGTTACTGTCTAGTAGAAGTGGTTTACCAATCAAAGCTGAACGACATATTACACAGAAGAGGTGAATTTGCTATGGAGCTCTTGCCAGGTTTCGCTGTTGTTAAATGGACTATCATGTCTGATATCAAATTCTACGAAAATAACGATGAGACCATTAGAAAAGTCTAAAACTCACTTACTAAAATTACCAGAGGCGCAACGATTTTTTCACCATGGTAAGGGGTGGTACTGTCACCAGAATTCTAAAATATGTTATTTGTAGTTTTTCGTAGTTCTTGAAATTTTGGTGCTGCAAACATATTCTAAAAAAATTTCTGGCAAAAGTACTGGACTTTCCTCGGTTGACATGGATGTATTTGCTTGTGTTTCTGGTCATATTTTTTTATAGAATTTACGCCCAAAATACGTTGTTATAAATGGAAATTCCGCGTTGTGACGTCACTACGCGCACGGTTTTTTACAGCTTTGCTCCTGTGTATCTCCAAAACCGGGACACGTAGGAAAAAACCAAACAGAAAATGTATTTAGTAATTGGGTTCGGCCATGGTTTGGTCACCTGGTGACAGTATAATATGCTTGAAAATTTGTATAATATTTGTCAGTTTTGTTAGTTTGTCGTTATGTAATGTTACTGTTATTTAACGTTTTATCATACCATGTTGATAGTAGATAAATGTTATATTACATAGATTAAAATTATTCCTGTCCCAGATTTTCATGACCTGGTCACGAAATTCTAAAAAAGTGACCAAGCCTGGTTACTAAATAAAGTATGCTTAAAGGCACCATTGTTCTCAGCTCAAAAAGTGAGCTCATGATTTCATTAAAAAAAAAACACACAAAAAACACAAAAACACAAAATTTCAGACCCTTGAAACTGCCCCATTAGTCTAGGTGCGCTTCTGCTTCTGAAACTATCTTTAGCTCCATTTTTTTTTTTTTTTTTTTTTTTTTTTTTTTTTTTACTGCAAGTGACCTTGCCAAGGTTTAGAGATCTATGCGTGACTAGCACTGTCAGCAAAGAAGCGGAGAGGCGTGGTCGTTGCAGTGTTGCCATTCTGTCGGATAATTATTCCATTTTCCCCATTTGACTTAATGTTAAAGGTGGTAATTTTTATAGGGAAATTTGGCAACGCTTCTCGCGAGGTTCACTGGTCACAAGGGGGCACTCCAGTCCAATACTCGGTCTGGTGATGATGGTCACGCGTCGCTCCGCTGACCAATTTGATACGAGCGGGCGGTCAAACACTTTTCAGAGTCACAGGAAAAACGAGAGGGGAAAACAAGTCGAAGCGAAGAAAAAATGAGGTGAAAAAACTTACGTTTTCATCGAAGAATTTACGAAGTTTGTTCTGTTTGATCCTCTCGGAATTCCCCTCAGCCGATTTGGCTTTTTGTTTTATTTTTTGTTTTTTTGTTTTCACGAAATTTATTTGAATTTTCCTGTTGTTCGCGCGTTTTGACTTGCGGGCGTAACATGTGGGCCAGTGGGCTGTTACCGCTCTTTTGGACGAGACGAGAAAAGATAAGATAGCTGGAATCGATCAATCCTATTGCTTCAAACCAATACCGTCTTTAAACATACCAAGCTGCTTCTTTGAGGTTAGGGTCGTCTTGGTATACGTACGATTATGGAGAATAAAATATGAGTGAAATGCAAAATCGAGATGTATCGACCTCTCAAAACACGGGTTTCAACTCTTATACTGCTTTGGGGAAGTAACTAAGCCATAAACTTTCATTACTGACGTACTTTTCCAACTTTGGTTGAACTTCAAAAAACGAACCAAAACCTCGATAACGCCATAAGCATTCCATAAGCTTACATGTATCAAGACGAACCCTATAACCCCACTTTTTCAAAAGAAGCAGCCGGGTATGAGTAGAGGCACTATTGTTTAAACGGAGTCACGTGATAGACTTGAAGCTGATGTTCATCGAGTCGTGCTCAAACGGCAGAGTCATTCGTCTGAAAACGACGGCTTCAAATCTTCACGTGGCGTAACATTATCACCAAAACTGAGATCACTAGAATCACTCAGATCATCAAAAAGCGGCCAAAAATTAGAAGGGAAATTTCTCATCAATGGAGTTGTTCCACGCTTTTGCTGCAGGGGTTTCAAGGGTCACTTCAGATGTGAAAACCTCAAAAATAACGACGATTGGCTGTTAATCACTCCTCTTGTGACTGATTACTCTATGACTCTACCTTCACTGAGAAAGAACGAGAAAAAACCCTCGGCACTTTATCAATACCAAGCATTTGTTAGGTAGGGGGGAACCAAAGATTTAGGCAAATTGTCCAAAGACTTGAGTTCTTTTGCCTAAAGAGGTTGGTATCGATAAAGTACCTACTCTGTATCCTGGCGTTCAAAAACTTACCGGTTGGCCAACCGGTAGTCTCGTTACGTGACGAAAAATTATGTGCAATTTGACAACGTTGTATTGTGTCTATTTAAACTCGTATAAAAGTTCAAATACGAAGGTTCACCGAACACCCAATATTTCGATATTATTAATAGGTTTAAATTAACGTACTGCAACGTTGTCAAATTGCACGCTACTCCACTGCGATGGATCTGGTTATCGGTGAAAGAATACTATGAGAACAACTTGAGGGCAAGTTTGAACAGGGACTACTTTCAGCATATTACAACCAGACAGCCGTATAGAGAGCCAAGCTGTGAGTTTTCGAACGGGTCTACTTTGATCTTCCTGCCTTAAGTGTTTTTTTAGTGTTCCCACTTCCCAGCATAGAAAAAGTGACAAGATTCAGTCGGGAATCTCCCATTATTAGTGCCCAACACCGCCTTTACGATCGCTCGTTTAAAAGCATTCTATGAGTTTAGGAGTTATTCTCGTAATGGGGCTCTTGCAAACTCTTGCTACGGGGGATTGAAGAGTTGATTCTTGCATAAAAACCTGTAAAAATGACGATATGAGTACACTGAAAAATCACGAAATTCACGCTCAGAATCGGGCATAATGGCGGTTCAAAGCAGGTATCATGGGAGATTCCTATCTAAATTGAGACATATCTCTGTGTTTCCGTAGAGAAAGTGACATAATAGACAGGAATCTCCCATGATACATGCGTTGAAGCGTCATTACGATCTTGCCGTTAAAGCAGTATTGTGAGTTTATTACTGAGTTTTAGACTTTTTCGGTGTGATTTTCGTGATTTTTGCTGATCATTACATTAGATTGGACCATTTATTTGCATATAGCAAAAGTTTGCAAGAGCCCCATTTTGTAGTGCTATCCTGGAGGTTTGGGTTACATCTGAGTCGATCCTTAAATCGCTTTTAGCAATAGTGTGCAACAGCCCCAGTATTTATCTACATCTACACGTTCAGAAATCGATACTTTTCCAAATGGCAAAAAACATCGTTGCCAAATAGCACGAGCTGCCACTTTAGTATTACGTAGCTCTGCTATATACGTTTCCTTTGCAAGAACCTCTCCAGCTTGTCTATTATGTTGTATCGATTACAATCCGGTCCATGCAAGAATGATTTAAAAAAAAAAAAAAAAAAAAAAAAAAAAAAAAAAAAAAAATTATCAAATAAGCAAATATCTTTGCAAGAACCTCTCCAGCTTGTCTATTATGTTGTATCGATTACAATCCGGTGCATGCAAGAATGATTAAAAAAAAAAAAAAAAAAAATGTATCAAATCGTTAATAAATAATTGACTGATCATAAAACGAATAAAACGATTGAGTTTTCGCGCGCATATGATCACCATCACGTCTCCTCGTCTGATCGGCAGTTATCTGGTTATGATACACTGCAATCATGATGTAACGAATATAAGCATAAAGGTGGAATCATTCGCCGTTTACCGTGATGAGGATGACGTCACACGATCCAGGGCTGCCGTTTTGCGTATACTTAATGACATTTTTCAATTCACCGATGATTCCTCTGGGTTAGAAAAGATTACACAGTTAAGTTCAGTATATGGCTGAAATGCATGAAAATACTCAGATCTGTAATATTTTCTCAATCGGTGGAAACTCCTTTAAATTTAAATTTAAAAATTCCGCAATTTTTTTAAAGTCATTGACGACTCCACCGGTTGAGAAAAGATTACAGACGTGAGCATTTTCGGGCATTACAGTCGTACACTGAACCGAACTGTGTAATCTTTTCTCAACCGGTGGAATCATCGGTGGATTGAAAAATGCGATTAATTATACGCAAAACGGCAGCCCTGACACGATCATTGATCAGCCGTTTATTTTATTTCACAGTGCTCTCTCTGAGCCATTGAGTGTTTCCCCACAATCTTTTAAAAAATCGAACGAATCATTGAATTTGAAAGCAACAAAATAACTATCCGCGCAAATCATTCAATTATTGCTTTTTCTAAAAACTAATGTTAGCTAAATGAGATTGTATAGCGAATGAAAAATAAACTAACTTTTAGCGTTTTGTTTACATTTTTCGCTGATTTTGACGTCATCATAGCGGCGTGGCGGTACAATTGCCTTTATATCTCTATATACTTACACCGTGCACTCTATTTAAAAGTACCATTTGATGGACGGACTCGTTCGCCGTGCTATTAATAAATAAGGAAAAAATGGTTGACACGCAATCAATTTGTTATGATTCATTATCAATCAACCGTTGATTGGATACTGATGGCAAAAGCGCAAGTCCACTGCCATAATTTCCTTGTTTCATAATCAGGGCTGCTGTTTTGCGTATAATCAGTGCTATTTTTCAATTCACCGATGATTCCACCGGTTGAGAAAAGATTACACAGTTCAATTCAGTGCATGACTGTAATAAACTAAAATACTCGCATCTGCAATCTTTTCTCAACCGGCGGAGTCGTCGATGACTTAAAAAAACTTGCGGATATTTTAATTATTCAACGGAGTTTCCTCCGATTAAGGAAAGATTACAGATCAGAGTATTTTCGTGCGTTATAGTCATACCCTGAACTGAACTGTGTTATCTTTTCTCAACCGGTGGAATCATCGGTGAATAGAAAAATAGCATTGATTATACGCAAAACGGCAGCCCTGTTCGTAACACTTATTATATACGCTTCGCGTCACTGTGTCAGTGGCGAAGCGTGCTAAATGGCAACGTAGCATTTTGTTCATATTAGAACCCAAAGAAAAGGTCGAATTCGGTGGTAATCGCCGATCCCTGAATAGTTCGATATTTTTTGTGAGTTTAAATGACGAGGTATTTAGGAATGTTCCACGCCTCACGAGATAAATCGATTAGAGGTGGTTTCAGAAATGTAGGTGCATCCAGACCGATAATCTTTCAAATTTTTCAGTATTATTTCTCTTCTTTCAAAATGAAAATGAATTTAAGCGTTGGCTTTTCCTTGAGGAACACTTTAAAATTAAAAGTTCAACGTCGAAGGCAAGTTTTGTTTATTTTTAAAGAAATGAAAATTGAAAAGTCGCCGAAGATTATAAGCGAACGGTTCTGCAGACATTTGCTAACGAAATTCCTACACGCATAACTCTTCGACAAATGTTAATTTTTTTTAATAAGTAAACTGAAATTTTGCGTATTAGCGTGAAATTTAGCACGCTATTTTCAAATTGTGTCTCTACTTTCCCTCTAGACTTAATTTTCCTTCGGAAAACTGAAATTATCTGCACCTAACCTCAAATTTACGATCCAACGGACACCAAGTGAAAACTAGGAAAGTTGAAGACAAACCATAGAAGCTGGAGCAAAACTGATGAAAAATTCGGATTCCTCGACTGAAATACTTGATGTCCAGTACAACAATAATATTCCCAGAGGTTTCAAGATAATTTGTCAAACTTTTACTTAATTATCCATAAGGAGAATCTGTTAGCATATGTCTTGTCCATAAGGAAAGTTCGTTAGCAAATGTCTGCAGTTCGTAAAAATCAAAGATTATGGTTTAGGTGTGCCTACACTTCTGAAACGAGCTCTACCTTTATGATTCACGTAATTGTTTTTTGAGCTGAGCATTTAATGTCGTCTATTTGTGATGTGGTCGCCTGCGGTGTCCAGTTTCTGGTCTCAGCGCAACTTAAAGAGTTCAAGGCAACTTGAGACATTTTAACGAGAGAATGTGCATGTCCGAAAACTCGAAAAGTGAAATGTCATAAGAAGGTAGATCTAGACCATCACTAGATTTCAAGTGAATGGCAAGGTAAATCCGTCGGCACACATCAACGACATAACTATGTGCGCTTTTGCATTACGAAAGTATTGCGGAACACTTGGTCTTCATGGTTATCAAACTTAATTCGATTCGATTTAGAAACGAGAGACGCATTTGAGGATGCAGGAATTCGCCCTTCTATTTCTTTGCCCATTTTTTACACGTGTGCTAGAAAAAGACAGATTAGGGACAGTCATACCATAAGTTTTGTCAGCACTATGAAAGCGGTTTTTTCTCTCTATTTTTCTGTGTTTTTCGAAATTAAGATTCGTTAGCGAAAAAATTCGAGTGGAATTATTTTAACCCTTTGTCTCCTGACGGTACAAATTTGTACCACCAAATTAACATGATATTAAATGCATTTTAAGAAAAATCAATATGCACATCAAACTAAACGAGAAAAAATTATTCGATTCATTGAGATTGATACAAAATTTATGAGAAGGGTTTGTAATAGGTCCGGGTTTAAAGGGTTAACCAATGGGTCTGTTGCAAACTTTTGCTACAACGATTAAGAGCATTAAATCATATGTAAAATCGCCTGGAAAGTCCATTGGTGGCATCAGAAAGTCATAAAATGCTATTATAAACTCACAAGAGGCGTTTAATGAAATCCAATATGGCGGAGAAATATCGAGCAATTCGTATGCATGCACCATGAAAATCCAAGGATGGCCAACTTTGACAACCTCACTGGAGGTAGAGGTTATGTGTTTGTTTACGTTGTGATTGGTTTTGATCGATATTGTGAGGTTGGCCATCCTTGGATGTTCGTGGAGCATGCATACAAATTGCTCGATATTTCCCCGCTATCTTGGATTTCATTAAACGCCTCTTGTGAGTTTATTATTGCATTTTATGACTTTCTGATGCCACCAATGGACTTTTCAGGCGATTTTAAATTAGATGAAACTCTCTTAATCGTTGTTGCAAAAGTTTACAACAGACCCATTGTATAAAGGATCTTCGCATTTATTGAGTATGCTTATTTTTACCTCAATGGGGGTAGTTGTAAGGGTCTGAAATGTTGTGTTTTTTATGAAGAAATAATGAAAGTACTTGATGAGCTGAGAACAAAGATGCCTTTGGTTTCTAACTACAAAGGGTGTCCCAAAAGTAAGTGGAATGCTGTCATTTCAAAACTATTCAACCCAGAGACTTGATCTTGGTCTTATTTTAAAGATCAAATCATTTTCTATCGATTAAGACCAAGATCAGTTCATTTCATTAAAAATTAAAAAAGTTATGACGGTTTTTGTGAAGGGTGAACGCGCGCCGCCTATAGGTTTTTGACAAAAAAAAATTCTTACCAATTATTAATCTTCTACTCCGCTATCCCCCGACTCCACCTGAATTTCCGGTTGCTTCTCAAAGTATTTTCCGCCACTTTCCAGACATTTGTGCATTCTTTCCTCCCATTTTCTAAGAAAAGTCTTCTCAAATTCTTCTTCTGGAATTTTTTTTAGGGTTTTTTGAACTGCTGTCTTGATTTCAGCCTTAGTCTCAAAGCTTCGTCCACGAAGATCCCTTTTCAATGTTGGAAACAGCCAGAAGTCGCATGGTGCGAGATCTGGACTGTACGGTGGATGTCTCAACAGTTTAATACCCTTCTTCTCTAAAAATTCACGGGTAAAATTTGATTTATGCGGCCGCGCATTGTCCTGATGCAGAATCCATGAATTCTTTAAGTGAGGCCTTTTTTGCGTAATGTGCTTTCGCAACTCAGCCAAGACATCGCAGTAGTATTCACTGTTAATGGTCATGTTGTCTGCTACAAAATGCTGATAAATCATGCCTTGACTATCAAAAAAAGCAATTAGTAACACTTTACAAGCAGATTTTTCTTCAAAAGTTTATTGGAAATGTATAAGAGGTGAGAAGAAAACCATTCAACAATTATTGTCAAAAACCTATAGGCGGCGCGCGTTCACCCGTCACAAAAACCGTCGTAACTTTTTTAATTTTTTATAAAATGAACTGATCTTGGTTTTAATCGATAGAAAATGATTTGATCTTTAAAATAAGACCAAGGTCAAGTCTCTAGGTTGAATAATTGTGAAATGACAGCATCAGTCCACTTACTTTTGGGACACCCTTTGTAAGTCCCATATTGTTCCGGAGATGAGATTTTGGCCCAAAATACATTGTTTTAAATGAGAATTCCGCGGAGTGACGTCACTACGCACACGATTTTTTACAACTTTACACGTGTGTAATGTGTATCTCTAAAAGCGGGACACTCAAGAAAAATCAAAGGCACCCTTGTTCTCAGCTCATCAAGTACTACCATTTTCTCCATAGAAAACACACAATTTCAGACTCTTACAACTGCCCCATTATGAGAAAAGCAGTGGCGAGGCCTGCGATTTGGCAACATTCCTTTATCCCATTTAAGTAAATTAGAAAGGTCGAAATGCCTGGTCAATGGTCATCGCCGATGACTGAAGCGTTCGACTTTTATGGTGAATTTAAATGGAGAAAATACATTGTTGCCAAATTTCACGCCTCGCCACTGGAGAAAAGCCTTATGTAACAAGTGCGTACTGAGATTACTAATATGTTCCTTATCATAACGTCACTAAGTAAGGAAGTAATCTTTTTACAAGTTGTATGTTTCAAAGAGGAGTTCTTAGCTGTAAAAACCGAATGGCACATTTTTTTTGGTTCATGTTATCCTATCTCTTGCTGCACTCATAAAATTGGTACTATGTTCAACGTGGTTTCTTGCGTAATCGTGAGGTTAAAAAAAAGAGTCAATTGTCGTCAACGCGTTTGGATAAAAAACGCAAAATATCATCTTTATCAGTCTAAAATGTGTTACGTTGAGATTGTTCGTGTTTTTTCCGCGGAAAAGTTACATTATTTTACTTTGAAGAATAAGTACAAATAAAAGGAATGCATTTGGGCCACGATTTTATTTATTTTATCCTTCTTTTTACTCGAACGCATTCGGATGAGGAAAGTGCACGTTCGTCGTTCGTTCCTTTAAACTTAACGTTATTGAAAGAGGATTCCCTGCTCTGTCTGTTTGAAATGCATTTATGAGGAAAGGAGTTTTTATTTGTTTAAAATTGTTGAAAGCAGATTCCTTTTTTTTTATTATTATTATTAAAAATGCATTTAAAAGGCGACTCCATGTATAGAGTTGAGTTCAGAATCCTGTCACCGCCCTTTAGTTCGATTTTTATATGATCGAAATCTGGAAGATTCTTGGGTATTTCAAAAAATCACTGCTCTGACGCATCGTGAGGAATTTGAGGAAGATGCGTGCGAAACCACGCCTACAAAAAATGAAAAACGAAGTAAAATATTTTAACAATGGTAGTCGCTGATTGATTGCATCATTTAATGACGCAATATGTATTGTACACTGTACAAGTACTTTTCATTTTTTTTTTTTTTTTTTTTTTTTTTTTTATCATTTTCCCCCCCCCCCCATTTTTTTCTTCATTTAATGTGGGAGTAACCTCACACAAACTTTCCATCAACTCCTATGCCCGCGCGCAAAGCTATTTAAAAAAAAAAATACAAAATCAAAAATAAATATAAAAGAAATAAGTAAATAAAACCTTACTTATTTATTTTACTGATTTCCATCTTATAAAGGGAGCGTTCTAGAATTAATTGAGCAGCCGGTAAGCTGGTGAAACTGAGATTATATAAAGTGTGCAATGTAAGTTTAAAAATTTATCGGTGGATTACCCCACAACATTTTTTACCGAAATATTTTTTTTTTTTTTATTCAACAGTACTATTACATTACGTAGTACTAAACTTACACCTACTATACATTTGAGTATCTATGTGCTATTTATAACTTACACTTAATTTTAATTTTTAACTTTTCCTGCTAGTCCAGCAACAGAATATCTTTGCTGGAATAGCAAGTAACACAAAATAAATATAGTTCTACTCCCGTTGGGTGTAGACTGTGTCTGATCCATTAAATGCAACAAACAAAAATATAGATAAATAAATAATAACAAAAAATTAAATAAAATAAAATAAAATAATAAGTGAAAAAGGTAAGACAAATAAATGAATAAAGAAACATAAATAAATAAATAAATAAATAAATAAATACCAAAATAATGAGAAGACTGTCAATCAGTAAAATACGTGCGAATACGCGACTCAACTGCGAGAGCTGCCGATTTGCGTAGATTTAATGACATTTTGAAATCCACCGAAGATTCCACCGGTTGAGAAAAGATTACAGAGTTTAGTTCAGTGTATGACTGTAATGCACGAAAATACTAGCGTTTTATCTTTTCTCAACCGGAATAGAGTCGTCGATAACTTATTGTTGTCAAATGTACGAGCCGCCGCTAATGTAATTTCCAGTGGCTGCTCGTGCAATTTGGCAACGATGTTTTCCTCCATTTGACTCAATGTGAAACAATCGAATGCCAGTGAAGCGCTGCTTCACCATCGAATCGATAGTTCACATAGAATCAAATGAGGAAAAGCATTGTTACCAAAGTGCACGAGCCGCCACTGGTGTGGTTTCCACGCGACTTTACACCAGAACCAACACTCCACGAAGCTATAGCAAAAGTATGCAACACAGACTCATTGAAATAATCTACTCTCGAATAGGGGAACTGTCCGGCATTTGGTAGGGTCTAGGGGGGAGGAGAAAAACACATGCGGAATTGACTCATCTCACGTCTGAAATATGTGTTTCATTAATTTTTAATTTGAGTGCGAAAAGGTTAGAAAGGATTCATTAACTTTTAAAAAGACCAAGGTCACGCTCTCACTCGAGATTCGAGAAGGCCAAGTAGGCAGAGCAGAGAGTAGAGGCAGAGAATGACGATCCGTTTATGCGATGCGCAATGTCGACAAAAGTTCAATGCCTGCGTCTGCTCAGTTCGCACTGCGCACCGTAATCTGCCAATTACTACGGCACGTCATAGGCGGCGCGTATAAGGGCTATTGGGGCTGTAGCCCCCCCCCCTTTTTGGGAACGAGGGGCTAAAAAAAATTTTTGAACGAGAAAAAAAGGGAAAAGGGAAAAAGGAAAAAGAAAGAAAAAGAGAAAAAAGAAAAAGAGAAAAGATAAGGAAAAAAGGTTATTGTTCCCCCCCGCCAGTGTCAAACGTTGGTGACGACAAAAAAAAAAACCAAAAAAACAAAAAAAAAATAAACACCAAAAAACAAAAACAAAAACCAAAAAAAAAAAGCTGTTAATTTTAGCCCCCCCAATTTGACCCCACACGCCGCCCATGCGGCACGTTTATAGCCTATCGACGTCGACAGAGGAGAAGAGAGCTTAGGGGAAATGTATTTATAATCGGGCTTTTGCAAACTTTTGCTACAGGTGATGAAAAGTTTGTTCTTGCATAGAAACCTGTAAAAAGACGATGATTCGAGTACACTAAAAAAAAATCGCGAAATTCACTCTCAGAATCGAGCTTATGGCGGAGAGACGCAATACATGGTGATCTGTATAAATTGCGACATATTTCTCTGGTTTCCATACAGAAAGTGGAAATTAGACAGAACTCCATGATACTTCGTTGAACCGCCATTACGATCATGAGTTATAGCAGTTTTGTGAAGGTTGTTGCTGAATTTTAGACTTTCTTGTGTATTTTTCTTGATTTCGCTCACTGAGAAAAAAAAAAGTTCTGGCCCTACCGAATAAATGCTTCGGGAAGCTGAAGGAGGCATATCCGAAGCAAAGTTCTGTGACTAGCGGGCTTTCCGCGGGAGTAGCGAGCCAACATGCTCTAGTAGTACGAACCTCTTGCTTCGGCATTGCGATGTAGGCGGGCAACAAGTGCAAGACATACAATTAGCAGGAACGTCGCCATTTTCTGTTAATACAGAGTAAACGGGTTCACTCTTGAAATCAATTCACTCTGAGAATGTCATCGGCTATCTCTGAAAGAACGCTAGTTACAATTTAGGAGCATATTCACAGAGTTTGCTCACTTAACTAGAGTCGGTCGGAAAGGGTTGTGGCCTCGGCGCGCTACCCTTAAATACGCAGCAATCAGGCTCGTATCCACAAGCACTGAGCACCGCAGTGGAACCCACTGGACCCCGGAATGAACATCCCCGGTCGATCCTGGTAGAGGCCCGCTCTTTTTTCACTCTTCTTTATATACATTCACGAAGCACGTGCTATGTATACGAGCTTTGCTCCGCGAAGATATCTGAATCAGCACGTGCTTCGGCTTACCGGAGAGCAATAGGTTGTACTAAGGAGACAGTTCTTTCAGTGCTGGTTATATTACATCAGGTTGGACTATTTATTTGCTCGCAGCAAAAGTTTGCAAGAGCTTTATGAGGCTAAAATTTGCAGGAAAGTTGCGTTTACCATTACCCAGAGGGGCGTTTTTTTGTTTCTTCGAAATTTTAAACTTTAGAGACAAGTTATGGATGATAAAAGGTTTTCATTAAAATCAATGGGGAAATGAGTAAAATGGGTGAACGTAGGGAAAAATTGGAATGTTTCAAACATAGCTGTTTAAATTTTGATAAAAATTTGCAAAAACATCTTGCAACCTGCCTACTGTAAAATTAACCCCTTAAAGAGCGGTGTGAGGGTCCCTCCCAGAATATTATAGGAGGTTTGGGGTTTCCTCCAGAATATGGGGGGGGTCTGGAGGGTCCTCTACAGGATAATTTTGAGTGATAAAGTGTTCGAGGGATATTTTCTACAGTTTATTGAATGGGGCTATTGTACACTTTTGCTATAAGCGATTTAATAGTCGATCGAGGCGTAAAAACCTCAAAAAATAACGATGGCGGCACTAAAAACTTCCAAAATCCACTCCTAAACTTAATAAACGCAGTTATTTGCGCGAGCGTAAGGTGGCCGAAGGCACTAACAATGGGAGATTCCTATCTTAATTTCGTCAATCTTTCTATGCTGACATGGATGATTCACAGAGTAATTAGTCATCAGAGTGATGATCCACATCCGATGAATGGTACCGCAACACCAAGTGACACCGGTGTCAAATGAAAGTAGTCTCTTATTGGTCACTTCTTGATGGAGTTTCAGAATTGTTAGATGGGAATCTCCCATTGTTAGTGCCTTCGGCCACCATTACGCTCGCGCAAATAACTGCGTTTATTGAGTTTAGGAGTGAATTTTGGAAGTTTTTATGCCGCCATCGTTATTTTTTGAGGTTTTTACGCCATAATCGACTATTAAATCGCTTATAGCAAAAGTGTGCAATAGCCCATTCATGAATGATTCCACTTGCAATTTTATTCAACAAAATTTTGCACATGTTCGAAGTTCAGTTTACATGACGGAAATGCATTAAAATCGCCGATTGTGCCCCCATTCCGGACACCCCCCTCCCTTCCCGCATCGGCCGCATCAACGCGAAGGCGCAATGTAGCTTGCGCTCAGCTGTAGCTCCTGAAAAGAGACCTTTCCGCGGGGATAGTTTGTTAGGCAGCCAGCACTACCCGCTGCGCTAAACCCGCGACTTACCATCTTGATAAAAGCTGCCGGATTGCGCAACCGTAACATCAACCTAAGGTCGGTTGCCGTTTGCCGGTTGCCTTATGTAACAGAACTCCCGCCGGGCGGCATGGCATCGGCAGGGGCCGCTCACGTTCGCGTTTTAAAAAGTGTTGCCGTTCTTCGGATTTCTATCCGATTTTTCTCATTTGACCTTAGCTATTGACTTACTTTGACGTGATATCACGTTTCGCATGTACTGGCTCAGTTGTGCTTTGACGTGATATCTCGTTGAACCCCTGAAAGTAATTGTAAAAATAAACTGTAGGGAACGGAACACCCTACGAACACTTTCTCCCTCTATTTTTATCTGGGGGCCCTCAGGCCTCATGTCCCCTTAAGTATCTGGAGGAGACCCCAGCAGGCTGATTCTCCTATTTCACGAGACGAGACGAGATAGGAAGAAACGACGAATCCCATTGGTTTAAATGGCGTCACGTGACAGATTTGAAGTCATTCGACGGCTGCGGCAACGAAGGAAAGAGGGGCGGCGAGTCATCTTCTCCAAATACATAACTGCCGCCCCTCTTTCCTTCGTTGCCGTGGCCGTCGAATGACTTCAAATCTGTCACGTGACGCCATTTAAACCAATGGGATTCGTCGTTTCTTCCTATCTCGTCTCGTCTCGTGAAATAGGGAGAATCAGCCTGCAGACCCTCTTTAGTATTCTGGGGGAGACCCCCAGACCCCCTTAAGTATTCTGGGGAGACCCCTAGACCCCCCTATAGTAGATATTCTAGGGAGACCCCCAGACCCCCTTTAGTATTCTGGGGAAGACCCCAAGATCCCCCTTTAGAATATTTTAATTTTTCTCTTTTTTGACCCATTTTCCCATTGATTTTAATGGAAACCATTTTTCATCCATAACTAACCTAAAAATTAAAATTTTAAAAAAACAAACAAAAAAAGTCCCTCTGGGGAATGTTTAAAAGCAACATCTCTGCAAAATTTGGATGCATATGGACCAGTAGTTCAAAAGTTATGCCGGGTTTCACGTTCATGACTATAGACAGACAGACAGACAGACACACAGACGGACAGACAGACAGACCCCACTGAAATTTTGTGCATTTACTCTCCCCCCACCACATATGGTTAAGAAATATGTAATATCATGGATGAATGTTCTTTAGGATAGTATTAGGCATGATAAGAGCCAATTATTTTATAATTATCATGATAGTCGCAGCGGGCCAAGTATCGAAACAAAATGCATCAAACATCTCTGCGCCATTACAATACTTTCTCAATTTTTCTAATTTCATTAGAGTGAGAAAGTAAAAATGTAAAAAAAAATAATAACCATTTACGAAGGTGATTCAGGTAATGGGGCTCTTGCAAACTTTTGCTACAGGGGATTGAAGAGTTGATTCTTGCATAAAAACCTGTAGAAACGACAATGAGCGCCCTGAAAAACCACGAAATTCACTCTCAGAATCAGGCACAATGGCGGTTCGACGCAGGTATCATGGGAGATTCCTATATCTAAATTGAGACAAATCTCTGTGTTTCTGTAGAGAAGGTGACAAATTATAGACAGGAATCTCCCATGATACCTGCGTTGAACCGCCATTACGATCTTGCCGTTAGAGCGGTTTTGTGCGTTTATGACTGAATTTTAGACTTTTTCAGTGTGATTTTCGTGACTTCCGCTGGTTTTTTACATCAGAATGTACTTTTCATTTCCTTACAGCACAAGCTTGCAAGAGCCCCATTGTTCTCTACGAGTTTAATAAATTATAGTATGTACTGAGAGAATTCTTCTTTTAATCCAAGGTGTAGTTCGTTTGTGCTAAAGAAACTGAACAGTGAAAATGTCAGCTGCTACAAGTAAAAGATTCCTTGGTGTGACAGTGATTCTCCTTCACGCAACAGAATTTTACTTCGCGCAAGGAAAAGTGTCACAAGTAAACGGTTTCCCTTGTTATTTTAAGGAAGTGATTTTTCAATGCAGTGTGTATTTTTTGCAATGTTGTTATCCTTAAATTTACTCTATGATTGTTAACGTTTTTGTACTATGTTTAATGTACCGATTTGACCTGTACCAAAAGCATTTTACATGGCTAAAGTATACAAATAAATAAATAAATAAATAAAAAAACATATGTTGGAAAAAAAAAAGACATAACTATAAGAAAAAAAAAATTCCAGTCCGTGGGGTTAATGTAAAATCTTAAATCTGGCAACATCGTTGTTAAAAGAATAGTTGACGAGACAGCAACAGCCATGTCATGGGTATCATTATTCTAAGTTTGCCTACGTTTAGTACATATAATTAAGAGATTTCACGTTTTTACTTTTACATATACGTGAAGTATAAAATATAGAGCGCTCGGTCACGAAGTCAGATTTGAACGATAGAGGGATCCGGTTCTCTCTCTCTCGTAACATTTAAACGCATGCGATAGAGAAAGATGAAGAGAGGAACCTGTAGTCTCGTGATCTCTCTCCATCTTTATCTCCATTTACTCACTGTTTTCCCAAAAATAATCGACTAAAATAGGTTAAAGAGCGAGGCCGCATATAAAACTAATGTTACAAATGAGTCATACCCCCAAGCGGGAAGCCCTTGTCCATCAGCTCCTACCAAGACTGGTGGCTTCACTTTTCTGTAACGAGAGATAGTACTAGTGGCGGATCCACGGGGGGGCACGGGGCCATGTGCCCCCCCCCAGAAGCCTCAAATTTTGCCTTTTTCTATAGAAAATAGCCCGAAATTGCTTCCACCAATGCTTCAAATTTCAAAATTTCACAGGCGTGCCCACCAGAAAAATTTTCTGGATCCGTCACTGGATAGCAGTGCCTCCTGCCTAGTCTTCATCTCTAATGTCATTGGAGAGTACAGGATCAAAGTCAACGAGTTTTTTTGGTTATTGGCTGTAAGCTTTCACGGAGGGGAGAAAGAGTAAAAGCAACGAGGCAGTGGCGGCTCGTGAAATGCGATCGATGTCTACTCCATTTAAAACTATAGAAAAAGTATCGATCGTCAGGGGTGCAATTGAACCCCCGAGAAATCGATACTTTTCTACATATAGTTCAAAATGTCAAAAATGTCGAGTGCAAACAAAATTCTTAAAAGCAAAGGAAACACGTGAATCATTTTTATCAGGGAATGGATATTCGAAAATTTGGAAAAAAATGTGGGGAAAGTGTGGAAAAGGCTACAATGAGCATAACTATAGACACTCATGATTTAAAATCTTGAATAATTTGATAAATTTGGCATCGATGCCTTGCTACAAGGCTGCGGATGCAACCAGAGAACTGCATTGGTTAGGATGCGGCTTTAACGAGGCATTGAGTGAGTGAGTGCAAACTGTCAACGCATTCAACCAATTAAAACAACGCGATGCAATTATGTACTTAACTGCAGAGCGAATGCACCCGCAAGAGAGAAGCAGGAAAAACTGAAATAAAAAATGAAAATAATAGTTCTCCCAACGACTAATTAGAGAAGTGCGGACGACAGTGAGTGAGCGTAGATGAGTGATTTTGCTTAATCGTATACACAGCGCACTATGATCTAAGAGCAAAAAATGAGCGAAAAAAAGTTATCGAAAATCATCGTTTTCCACTTTTAAGCTTAATTTAAAACTTTATGGTGACATTTCTAGGTTTAAATTACTTGTTCAAAGTGTTCTCTGTGATTTTAATTCGTCTCGAAAGTTTTTAATTGATAAACTGGTGAGAAATTTACTTCCTGATTTTTTGCCACTTTTTGATGGTCTCAGACCATTGTGCTGCGTCACGCATTGCAAGGGTATCCAATAATATATAGTTTTAGCGTCACGGAGGGTTGTCGAGTCTTTTTGCAAAATCGCTTGAAAATAACATTGAGAGCATCAGAAAGTTCCAAAATCTACTCACAAGAGCATCAAAAAGTTCCAAAATCTACTCACAAACTCAATTTTGAATGTTGTTTAACATATTTATTGAGTTTGTGAGTAGATTTTGACACTTACTGATGCTCTCAACGTTACTTTCAAGTCATTTTACATTAGAATCGACCCTCCATAACGCTGCGGCAAAAAATTACTACGAATCCATTCATGGATTTGCTCAAATTAATGAAGAGATACCTGATACTTTAATTTTCAAACTTAAATTATTTATTAAAAAAAACCAAGACTGGTGAGAGATGCTTTCCGGAACTCACCACATCTTAAAAGACCACCCCTTAATTATAAAAAAAAAAAAAAAAAAAAAAAAAAAAAAATACAAAAAACAAAAAAGTATTTAATGGGGGTACAATGACGCAAAAGCCTCCACCCACGCATTCGAGAGCTGGATTCTTCTCTCTCCTTTCATGCAGTAAATGGTCATTTTTTTTCTGATACTTTGATTATCAAATTAATTATTATTGACTGTAAAAACAGACTGATAATTGATACTTTTCGGAACTCACCACTTCTTAGATGACCATCCCTTAATTTTTGAAAAAAAAGAAAAAAAATATTAAACGAGGCAACAATGACGCAAAAGCTTCCACCCACGCATACAAGATTTGGATTATTCCCTCTCATTGCATGCTGCAAATGGCCATTTTTTCTCCCTCCCCCGTCTTCATTTTTTCCTCTGTTTTGTCTTTTTTTGTTCTCACGATGTGCGTAATCACGTGGCTCACGGAACGAAAAACTCTGCGCATGAGCAGAAGCAGTGAGTAATTGAGTATGAACTCGAAGCTGAGAAATTTGCGGAAATATTATTACCTCGCGAAAATAATGCGCCGAGAATTCTCAGGCGTAAATCACGGTCGGTTGGTTGGTCGGAGCCGCGGTTGTCAGAATAGGCTGTTTTAGAAGAGCGATATATCGTATCGATTGCCGTCCGAGGAACTCAGGTTCCAAACAAACTCTGATTCAATGTAAATTCCCCATAAGCGCATTTTTTAACGGAAATTTGACTAATAAATCAATAAATTAATACTAGCTTTTTGCGATTAAGACTTCTACGTCTTTGAAAATGCTTCATTATGTATGGTTTCTTGACTAAAGCACCCGAAATTACAAGAAACAAGATATTGCAGATTAAACTATGCTCTTCGAGTTAGAATCGCCCGAAATCCCGCCAATTCCACAACAACCACAATATAACATTTGGGCGATTCCAACCTCTAAATGCATCGTTAAATCTATAATGACTTGTTGGTTTTGGCAGTTTTATTCGTGAAACCAGGCATAATCAAGCATTTTTGAGAACGGAGAATTCATAATCGCAAAAAGGTTGCACTAATTGTTACATTTATTAGTCTTAATTTCCGTTGAAAAATGCGCGTATGGAGAAATTACTTTGAACCTGAGGTCCTCGGGACGATAATCGATACGATATATTTCTCTTCTAAAACAGTCTATATAGACTATTTTGTGACGAGCGGGAAATTTAAAATCTAGAAATCGGATTGACTTGGATCTTAGATGCCTCTTTTAAACTCTAAACCGACGTATGATTGGTAAATTTCGAATTCCCCGCTACTCACTGAAACAGATTATATGCATTTGAACCTATAAAAGCATCGACTTATACACAGAAAAAGGCAGCAAACTGTCTTAAGTATGGTTCACAAAAGGTTTAGTATACTCTCGACTAAAAGTCTTTGTCTGGGTGATTTTTCTGGTCAGCTCAGCAAAAGCAGTTTTTCTTTGTACGCGCGGCATTAAGATTTTTTGCACGATCTGACAAACCATGGCAGTTCCATTGGCGGCTCGTGCAATATGGCAACAATGTCATCCCTCCATTTGATTGTATGTAAAACAATCGATTCGAAAGTGAAGCAGCGCTTCACCAGCAATCGATTGTTAAACGTAGATTCAAATGGAGCGAAGACATTGTTGCCAGATGGCACGAGCCGCCATTGGGCAGTTCCTTTCTACGTTTGACCCATCGATTATTCGATGGTTCAGACGTCCTTTGTGGATCGATTCTCTTGCTTAGGTTTACACGGAGAAAACATTAATTTATCGCAAATTACGAGCGATCTGGCAACTCTGGCTGGAGCTTAGTGATTGAATCCCGGTCAAGAATTTCGTTTGTTTTCTCTCTCTCTCTCTCTCTCTCTCTCTCTCTCTCTCTCTCCTCTCTCTCTCTCCTCTCTCTCTCTCTCTCTCTTTCAAAGGTCTGGGGCACGACATTCACGGTCGAAATATAACCAGCAGATTTATGAAAAATACGACTCGCACTTATAATATGTTTCTTTGATGCGCAATCAAATGTATGTGTCATGAAGTAATTGACTTCCTGAGATCCTGAAGACTCCGGATTGTCATTCAACTGTCGGATATACTCGAATGTATAATATCGTTAAGTTGATCTCATAAACCTTTAATTGATTTATCCAAAACCATGCCAATATTTTTTTCTCTCTCTTCTTCTAGAGTAAGCACATAATCACAAATTCAAGACGCAAAAAAAAAAAAAAAAAAAAATCAGTGACATAGATAATAATTACTTCATTAATAAAACTTGGCCATAAACTTAGCTTTCTGAACCAAATTAATTATGAAAAAGGCCGGATCACAGTTTCAAAAAAAAATTGAGCAATAGGAAGCACTAATGAAATAACAAATAAGTATGCGGGTGAGAGATATGGGTCACTTTAACAGCGATGCTTCCTGTAATGAATATGTATACGTGTAAATAGAATACCCGTTTTTTTCAATATTGAAACATGTTTAAACGCCCGATTTGACCATAAACATAAATCGTCGTGGATTAATGTTTATCCCCCCTTAGCACAGACCAAAGCCCATACTATGACAACTTTGCAGAAGGCTGTGAAAACTACATTTCTTCCTCATTTACCTCCATTTACACCACTACGGCTGCAAACTGAACTGCATACATTTAAATGCATACATTATTTTATTAATGCATAAATTTCCTCAAAAAAGTTTGAACTTAAACGTGGTATGTAAAGAAAAATTCAAAAGTTAAAGCTGTTTTGCTCGGAAAAAGAATGTAACCCTTCATACAAAACTACGTCGAAAATGAGAACACTCGGCATTCGTTCATAAACACATAGAACCCTTTCAGTCGTCATTGGAGAAAATCATTCATTTTAACGATTCTTCAAACAGTATAACTGTGATTTAGAAAGTGAAATTCGATGCATTGATGTATCACCTCCGTACACATATGCAGGCCTATGAAAAACAGGAAGAAAAACCACTTCGGTAATGCTGGCGATACACAATAATTGATTGTTATACTTCTTACTATTAGTTAATGAAGAACCGATGAGGATTATTTAATGAATAACAGTCACTTAAGTTTTAATGAATCGTTTATTTCTTACGACAACCTAAGGCCCGACTCTCATAAGAATGGCAGTGTGTTCGGTCAACACTGTACAGATGCCTGTACAGTGTTGCCACATTATCGTACAACACCTAAATGACCCAGCAAAAGACATCAGTACAGCCAACCAAATCCTTGGTTCACACACCAAAATATCATTAGTTAGGCAAGGCAAAATCGTCGGTTAGATCTATTAAAATCTTTTGCTGGGTCGTTTTTACAATCAAATATTTCGTCAGTTACCAAAGTGGTTTTTTTGTTGTTTTCTTCTGTGTGTAGACGTATGAAAAAGGACATTTCTACGCTTAATGCATACGAGCCAGCGGCGTAGCGTGCAATGTGGCAACGTTGTGATGTGTCCACTTAAACCCTTGTAAAGGGTCGAATGCGAAGGTGTTCACCGAACACCCAATAGTTCAATCTTTTTGATGGGTTTAAACGAACGAACTGATACGAGCGCAACACAGGAGCTTCAAACTCTCTCTCTCTCTCTCAAGCCTTCAACGACAAAATGTATAATCCCACCTCAGGAGGGGGTGGGGGTCCGGCACAACTCAAGTGAAGGGGAATATAATAAGAAATTACAATTATAAGCGGTTAACTTTAACTTTATTCTTACCCGGAGTTACCCGATGGATATTATGAAAATTAAATAAAAGTTTGCTTTGTATAATACCTTGTCTCGAATACAATAGCGCAACGATAAATTATTTTCTATCTCTCTCTTTGCTCCATTGAAACACGTATGTTACACCAGTGGCGGCTCGTGCATTTTGGCAAAAATGTTTTTCCTCCATTTGATTCAATGCAAAATAATCTATTCGATAGTGAATTAGCGCTTCACCTGCAATCGATTGTTTTACATGTATTCAAATGGAGGGAAAACATTGTTGCCAAAATGCACGAGCCGCCACTGTGTTACACAAAGATAGACAAGGGAGTGTAAAACCTCCTCTCTCCATCCTTTTTCTACTCGCACATTTTAAGGAAAAATGAGAGGGATGGAAAATATCCTGTCTATGCACCACTGTCCGATGAATAAAGTTTTCCGGATGTTTATATTCTTCGCGACGCGCGTGGGAAAATTATACCTATAGAGAGAAGACAACTTTTCTTCCAGAAGAAAAAAGTTTTAAACGACGTTTCACCGGGGTCCTTGGGATTCTTTCAATCCGTTATGTCTTCAAATTGCTTCCATTGTTACCAACTTGTCTTGGAAAATTGTACACTCGGCCATGAATCATTAAAATTCTATGGCTGGGTGGTACTTAATTGGTACTTGCGCGACGTGAAAAAAAAAAACCAAAATTACATACAGACAAAATTATTTCACACATCATTTATTTAAATAGTCCTACGACTAGTTTTCAAGGACTATCTGTACACGCGCACTGCAAATAAGTTTTGCCTATTTCTATCGGTGTAAAGTTTAGTGACTAAACCTAGGGTTTAAAGGGGCTCTCAGATAATCGAAGTGACGCTAGGGTCTCGCGAGTTTATCATCATTGAGCAAATTAAAATCATACTGTTTGAAATAACTGAAATTAGAGCTTAATAGTGAGGAGTGAGCTGAGAGCCTTTGAGCGTGAATTGAGCTATGAGAGCCTTTGAACGTGAGAATCGAGATATGAGCTATGAGAGCCTTTGAACTTGAGAATTGAGCTATGAGAGCCTTAAAAGAGAGAATTTAGATATGAGCTATGAGAGCCTTAAAAGAGAGAATTTAGGTATGAGCTATGAGAGCCTTTGAGAATTGAGCTATGAGAGCCTTAAAAGAGATTGCAGCTATAATCCAGCGCGCAAGTGGATAAAGGTAGGCGGGCGCAGCTTTAGTCCAGCGTGCAAGTGGATAAAGAAAGGAAAAGCGCAGCTTTAATCCAGCGTGCAAATGTGGAGAAAGGTAGGAAAAGCGCAGCTTTAGTCCAGCGTGCAAGTGGAAAAAGGTAGGAAGCGCAGCTTTAGTCCAGCGTGCAAGTGGGAATAGGTTTTGAGAAGAGCGCAGCTTTAGTCCAGCGTGCAAGTGGAAAAAGGTAGGAAAGCGCAGCTTTAGTCCAGCGTGCAAGAGGAAGTAGGTTTTGAGGAGTCGAGTCCTACTAGATGACTGACTTTTCACTGGCTGTGGGGTTCTATTTATACTAAGGTTGGTGAGGGTGTTATGTAATCATAAAAGTAAACAAACAACTTATGTAACTGGTTTGGACTGTTATACAGGGTGTCCCAAAATTGATAGTAAATATTTTTACCACGTATTTTCGGGGCCATAATAAGACTATTTTTTCCTATGAACACGTGTCCGAAAATGCCCCCCTCGGAGCTACAGCCCCCCAAAGTTTTTAAAAGAAATCGGTTTTTCTTCGATTCTAGCAACGGATCTCCGTAAAAATGAATGAAAATTGGTTTCCAAGGGTAATTTTAGGCGTTCTTTCCGATTCCGGGGTCGAAAATTTTCGAAAGGGTCAAGAAAGGGGGGTTTGAGGGGGGTTCAAATTTTAAATTGAATAATTTTTTAGTGCTCCGTAAGAAAATGAGAAAAATAATAAAAGAATCTAATGGAACAAAACAAAAGGAACATTTTTGATCTCTTGTGTTTTTTTCATAAGACACACGGGAAACGAGTAAAATCGATTTTTCGCCGGGAGCGCACAGCCGATAGCGCTGTTTCAGTGCCGTGTTGCATCGAGTCGATCGTTGAGTCAGTTGAGAGCACAGAGCAGCGCTATCGGGCTGTGCGCTCCCGGCGAAAAATCGATTTTACTCGTTTCCCGTGTGTCTCATGAAAAAAACACAAGAGATCAAAAATGTTCCTTTTGTTTTGTTCCATTAGATTCTTTTATTATTTTTCTCATTTTCTTACGGAGCACTAAAAAATTATTCAATTTAAAATTTGAACCCCCCTCAAACCCCCTTTCTTGACCCTTTCGGAAATTTTTGACCCCGGAATCGGAAAGAACGCCTAAAATTACCCTTGGAAACCAATTTTCATTCATTTTTACGGAGATCCGTTGCTAGAATCGAAGAAAAACCGATTTCTTTTAAAAACTTTGGGGGGCTGTAGCTCCGAGGGGGGGCATTTTCGGACACGTGTTCATAGGAAAAAAAAGTCTTACTATGGCCCCAAAAATACGTGGTAAAAATATTTACTATCAATTTTGGGACACCCTGTATAATCAGTGGAGTTTTCCACTGGTTACATAACAGCCTCTGATAAAAAAGTAAACAAACTAAACTATACTGAACAATCGGAATAATCAAAGGTCCAAGTGACTGTTAAGTCGCGTTTACAAAACAACAACAAAAATGCTCTCTTTTTTTCTCATACAAATAAATGATTATTTATCTATCTATTTATTTATTTATTTTTTTATTTCATTTTTTTTTTTATTTTTTTATCTCTCTCTAATATGAGAAATAGTATGCATGGTCGCCTCGCTTTGTCCTTCTCTCTCAACCAAGTTGACCGATTTTTAACACCAAAAATAGTAAGCTATGTTGAAAGCTATGTATTCCATGGAACTTTAGAGAACTTTTACGGTAAAGATTATGAAACTATGCCTTACAGCTACATTCATAAAACTTGTCGAGTAGAATAGAAACGCATGGAGAACTAGATAAATGGCGAAACTGGTGTATTTGAATGTAAAATTTACGATATTGCCGGGAGCAGTACAGGTGTACTGCAGCATAGGAGATACTGTTCTTTATGTCTCAGCATAGGAGGTTGTGATTAGATGGGACTCCGTTATTGTCAGCTGCTCATTTAATAGCCATCTTGTAATTTTACTGAATTTTACTGAACGCATTCATTGAGTAGGACTCCGTTATGGTATGGTCAGCTGCTCATTCGACAGTGATCTTGTAATTTGTACTGAACGCATTCATTGAGTTTGTAAGTAAATTTTGGACCTTTCTGATGCTCTCAATGTTATTTTCAAGCAATGTTACGAAGGACTTGACCCTCCGTAAAGCTATAGCAAAAGTTTACAACAGGCCCATAGCCCATAGTTAAGTCAAGATCAACTCAAACTTTGTTGATAAAGTCTATGTATTCCACCCTAAATGTTAGCATTTTCTGCTCTAATCTCAATGAGTGAAAAAAAATCATTAGCTTGCACAATAGGTAAGAAATGTGTGAAATAGCACCCTCCTGTACAGTTCATTCAGTTAGTAATGGTTTTTAACATGATTCACTGAAAGTTTGCGCTGTTTTTTTGTGATTTTTCGGTATTTTTTCAATTTTGTAAATTTTACGATTTTTTAAGTGGCTCATGTTTGGGCTTAATTTTAAAGTTTTCAGTAGTCTGAACATGCGGTCTGATGTAAAATTGTTACAAATTCGGACTGAGTCATTTTTTTTGCTCAAACAAGTCGTTAAGGCACTACAGAGTGTTTTGTAAAAAAAAAAAAAAAATTCTCAAAATTCCAGTTTTTGAAGGGGAAGGGAGGGAGATAATCAGGCGAGCTTAGCGAACTCAGATTCGACGAAAATTTTCACGCTAGCAGCAGTCAAAAAACCTTGTGTTGCAATTTTGTCCGGGTCCAACCCTTTCTTTCCCGGACTACAATATCACTCAATTTTGTCCTAATCGAGAAATATTTTTTGCAATGTTTCAGGTCCTATTCTAGCAATTGCAGTGATATCAGTAACGGCTCAAATTCTTAGGGTACTTTCGCCGAAATTCGGGGCACTAGTCGCTGAAGAGGCTGATAGGAAGGCATACTTGAGAAGCATCCACTCTCGAGTTATCGTCAACGCTGAAGAAATCGCTTTTTACGGCGGTCACAAGGTCAGTAACAACCACATACCATCACCAACCAATCTCATGTCCATAAACTGATTCTTTCTTGATAATTTTATGAAGATAGTAAAATTAAGACATCACACCTACTTCAGACCAGCCTATCCTTGGAATAGAGGGATTTTAGATGGATGGGTCCGTAAATTAAAAACGGTGATTGCATGGTGGAAGAGGTTCACACTGGTGTCAAGTCTATTAGCATGCTTCGGGATTTATATGTACATATATCGCAGAAAATTGCCATGCCTGGCATTTTACAATCGGTTTTTTAAAAAGTCTCGGCAAATAGCATGCCACTCGTTTTGTGGTAAAGGAAAAAAAACCCCAAAAAAAACAACAACAAATTTGTGCCTAAAAAAATAACTTAATCGAAATTTTCCCTGCACGATAAGATTGCAGTGGCGGCTCGTGCGATTTGGCAACCATGCATTTTTTACATTTAAACTTAGGTAAAAGAATCGATTCTTGAGGAGGCTGACAGCCTCCGGGAGAATCGATTATTTTGCATTGATTAAATGGGAGGAGTACACTGTTGCCAAATTTCACGAGCCGCCACTGCAAGATTGTCCATTTGTACGACTTCGCCTGCCGTGCAAAGGGGCGTATCATCGAATTTTGACATTTTGAGTTGAGAATTTATTCTTATACGTATTTGACGCCGCTTTTTCGTTGGAACATACTTTTAAAGCTCAATTCTGAATTTTTTTTTGAGTCACGAAGCAAAACGGAATAGCGTGTATAGGTTATGTATAGCTTTGCCAATTATTCTTTTTGCTCTCCTAAAAAATCGTCAAAATCTTGATACGTCGTTTTGCGCAACAGGCGACGATATTTCAAATCCCCAATTTTGTTTTTTCTGAAAATATCTACGCAAACACATGAAATATTATTTGTTTATTTTTTATTTAAAGCTGTGTAGTTGAAGAGCTCGTATTTTCCGTGGAAATCAATTACATCACAATTATTTAATTTTTTAATTCGATTAAAAAAAAAAAAAGATTCGAAAAAAAACCCTCTGTGACGTCATCCTTTCATTCCCGTTATAAAATAATTCTCAAAATCAATTACATTTGGGGGGAGGGGGGGGGGGGAAGCACCATGAGACAATCCTTACGCACCACACCTGAAAAGAACTTCTTACTCCCTTGAATGTAAACAAAAAAATTCGTTAGTTAAAGTTCGTAACGGATTTAGGACATCTTACAAAGACCGCGTAAAGGCGTAGTGTAGTAGGATTGGAAGAAAAAGCTTGTAATTAGTCTTTTTCCTCAAGTTCCACGGATCAAGACGTTATTTCAGGCAGTGATGTCGAAGCAGAAAATAAAATCATATATAAATTGATTGTAACGATGGGTACGTTACTAAAAATAAAACGCGAAGTTTTAAAGAATCCACACCCGTTTTTAGCGCACTGATTGACGAGTTCTTGGCACTCAAGTGTTTGCGCGAAAGGATGGAGAACATGTATATCGTTTACTCACGCAGGAATTCAGACATTAATGAAAAAAAAGAAGAACAAAAATTAATTTTGTACTTCCTAAACCGAAGTAACGTAATGAAAGGCCTTCATTGAAGGTTCACGGTCTGTTTTCCATCTTTTCAGTGTTAACGATTTATTATGTACTCTTATCGACGCCAATTAAAATGTGTAGCATTATTTTCACGCGTTAATGTCAACTTTAATGACTCAAATATTCGCCGTCGAATCTGATATAATAAAATCTCTGAAGTATATTTTACCAGCGGAGCTTCAATGATTCCGAAGCCTTTTTTTTTTCCTTCTTTTTTTTTCAGTCTCATGTATTGGTACATATTTTTAAGGTGTAAGCAGAAAATAAAGCAATGAACCGTGTCCAATTTTCACTAATGAATATTTTCTTCGGAACTAATATTATTTTCCTCGAATCTATAAGAACGCTAAGAACACAGGCCGTATGGCCAGAAATGTGTGTGTTTCTCCTTTTACCCATTCAAACGCATATGATAGAAAAGGATGAAGAGAGGGCAAATATCGTGACTTCAGCCCGAATGTCTGTCCTTTTCTGACACATGTGATAGTACAGGCAGAGAGAGAGAGGTAAAGTTCCCTGTGCGCCTTCAATTCATCGTATAGGCAATTCCAGCTCCTTCAAGTACGAACAGTTAACTACCTTCCCAATGCTTATAAACGGAAGAGTGGTGTTCATTTGAACTAAACCGGTCCTTAAAAGTTTAAAACCAGGGAAACGCAGGAGATCTTGGCGAAGCGTATAATTTTCCACAAAATAAAAACTTTCAGATAAGGCCCAATTTTTTATGCATGATATTCGCGTTCTGATTCAAAACCAAGAGAAAGAACACTTTTTTGAGACATCGATATTAGAATGATTTTGTCCTCGATCAATTTGGCAGCGTTGCGGGACACTGATTCCATAACTCATAAAGCTGTGCCCCTGTACTGGGCTGCTGTGCTTTGCTGACTGAGTGACTGCTGACCATAGCGTCCACTAGACCGGGTAGCGTGTCCAGCATCTGTATATCGACCGACACGACGCACCAGTGATCACCGGAGCAAGTCAATAGGCGAGGACATGGCGTGATGATTTTAAAAACGTATATCTTTCTTAATACGCAACGTAGAAGTATAAAAGTATTTTCATTGGTTTTATTATCAAATTTTTCTTCCAGAATCACCCTTTAAAATTTGTTTTTTGACTGTAAAAAAAAACATTAAAATTTGCAATTTCTAGTCTTGTATTCCATGTTTGACTTTTCTCATTTACTCGTTCCACTGTGCGGCGTGGCTGCAGGATCAGCGTCCAACTTGAGTAGCCGGACGACCGGTTTCTCCATTCGCTCATAGTATCTACTCTACTAGTCCAAACCCCCCTCCCCCCACCCCTCCCCTCCCCCACCCCTCCCCCTTCCTTCTCCCCCGCCTAACCACCAATAGATTGCATGGATGGCCAGTGCCTCGAAATGACCAATCCTTCGTAACACGCACTGACCTGACCCGGTCTCCAGCAATGAACAACGATACTTCCGACTCACAGTAGATCGAAATGTAGTCAACGTCTTAGTATGGGCCTCCCGCAAACTTTTGCTACAGTTGATTTAAAATTTGATTCTAGCCTAAAAACCTGTAAAAAAGACGTTGAGTACACTGAAAAATCACAAAATGGGTCTGTTGCAAACTTTTGATGCAACGATTAAGAGTGTATGATCTAAAGTAAAATCACCTGAAAAGTCCATTGGTGGCATCAGAAAGTCATGAAATGCAATAATAAACTCTCAAGAGGCGTTTATTGAAATCCAAGATGGCGGAGAAATATCGATCAATCTGTATGCATGCACCACGAACATCCAAGGATGGCCAACTTTGACAACTTCACTGAAGGTAGAGGTTATGTGTTTGTTTACGTTGTGATTGGTTGTGATCGATATTGTGAGGTTGGCTATCCTTGGATGTTCGTGGTGCATGCATACAAATTGCTCGATATTTCTCCGCCATCTTGGATTTTATTAAACGCCACTTGTGAGTTTATTATTGCGTTTTATGACTTTTTGATGCCACGAATGGACTTTTCAGGCGATTTTACATTAGATTATACACTCTTAATCGCTGTAGCAAAAGTTTGCAACCGACCCACTCACTTTCAGAATCGGGCTTAGTGGGGGAGCTATATACGCACTACGCAGGTATCATGGGAGATTCTTATCTAACATATGTGAGACTTAACGCTATGTATGTGTCCGAAGAGAAAGTCCCCCAAAGGCAAATTAGACAGGAATCTCCCACGATACCTCCGTAGCTCCACCATGACGAATGACAATCTTGCCGTTACTAAACGGTTTTCTGAGTTTATCACTGAATTTTAGAATTTTTTAGTCTGATTTTCGCTGGTTTTTACATCAGATTTTACTGGTCACTTGCGCTTAAATAGCAAAAGTTTGCAAGAGCCCCATTGAGAGAAGAGGGAGCTAGACAAACGCATGTATTCGCGTATGTATCCTATGATTTTCGAAAGAAAGTATCCTGATAGAAATTTTTATTCCTCCTTTTCTCGCCCAATTTTAAAGAATTTTGAGGATTTAAGGTGTTTTAGCGTTAAATAGAACTATCGCGTGAAAGTAGGCTTGGAAAAGTACTGAACTATTTGGAAAAAAATAGAAAAATTTATCAAGAACAATGGAGCTTTTGCAAACTTTTGCTACAGGCTCATTAGTAGTTGATAAAGGGGCAAAACCCTGTAAAAATCACGAAATCCAATCCTAAACTCATGAAATACTTTCAAATGCGAGACCGTAATAGCGGTGATTGCCGCCTAAATCTCATGGAAATGAAATCCTTTTTCTTTTTCTTGTGTGTTGTCACGAGAACACCTCGTGAGGATGGAGCTTATTGAGACAGGGAAACCCATTATGTAAATGCCAGCAATGAGGCAACTGTGGATTATTCCCTTTGAATGTATGAGAAACAATCGATTAAAAATTGGGCCATGGCCCCCTCAAGAATCGATTGTTTCTCATACATTCAAAGGGAATAATCCACAGTTGCCAAGTTGCCATTATGTAAAGGCGGTTATCACCGCCTCTTCGGTCTCGCGTTTGAAAGCATTTTATAACTTTGGGAGTGGATTTCGTGATTTTTTAGTGCGCTTGTCGTCATTTTTACAGGGTATTACTCCGATACCAACAATGAATAAGCCTGCCGTAAAAGTTCGCAGTAGCTCCATTACGATAAGAGGACTTTCTTTCACAAGGCATAGTCCATTACATTCATTCGAATGGTCGGAGAAAGGGAAAAAGGCAATCAGTGGAGTAGCGTGCAATGTGGCAACGTTGCAGTTCGCCTATTCGAACCCTTGTAAAAGATCGAACTATCGGGTGTTCGGTGAACACCTTCGCATTCGATCTTTTACACGGGTTTAAAGGGACACTGTACAACGTTGCCAAATTGCACGCTTCGCCACTGAAGGTAATCCCTCGGATCAGTGGCGGATCCAGAAAATTTTTCTGGGGGGGGACACGCCTGTAAAATTATGAAATTTGAAGCGTCGGTGGAAGCGATTTGGGGCTATTTTCTATTGAAAAAGGCAACATTTGAGGCTTCTGGAGGGGCACGTGCCCCCCCCCCCCCCCCCCCCCGGTGGATCCGCCACTACCTCGGATTATTTTGAAGATGATCAGAAAAATGTATAATTTATATTTCACTGTGCGACGTGACGACGTCTATCCAATGAAGCGATCCGTTCCGACCATCGTCCTGCACGCACGATCCACGTTACTTCACGTTACTTGAACCGCAGTCGCACACAACTTGCTGTCAGATGAATAAAAGTTGAATCAAGTGAATAAAACCTCTTATTGCTCTTTCCTCAAATCGTCTCGACAGTCTCTGAGAGCGAGGTTCCGACACTGCTACAAGCACAATTACGTTATGAGTGGACATGTCCTCGGTCCGGCACAGTGCACAGTGGTGCCAAAATTAACCGCGGTAGTATCAAACGGCGATTCCTACGCCTCTCACGCAATTTGGCAACCATGCTTTTTTGTCATTGAAGGTGGATCTTCAGCGTTTAGTTTCATGTTCTGCCACCGCAAGAAAATACGTTCTTTAAATGGAAAAAATCATGGTTAGCGCAAATAAATGGAAAAAGGGCCTCGATTGAGCCTCGGAAGCATTCTAAGGAACATCTAATCACCAACAGTATGCGAAAATGTTACGAAATAAGCGTGAAACTATTGAATTTCGTAAACCGTCCATTATCGGCCACTGGCGTCATAGCGTCTTCTGGAAGGTTACCGAAATTCAATCTCACTGTTGGTAATAAAATGTGCATTCGATTGCTTCCGAGGCTCCATCGAAGCCCTTTTTTCCATTTATTTGCGTTTACCATGATTTTTTTCCGTAAAGAGGTTAAAAATCGGTGGAAAAAAAAGTCATCAAAAATCATCCGTTTCGACCTTTTAAGCTTAATTTAAAAATTTCCAATGACATTTCTAAATTTAAATTACTTAATTAAAGTATTCCCGGTGATTATAATTGCTCTTGAAAAGCTTAAAATCGAAAAACAATAATGATAAATTTACTATCTGACCTCTGGCCACTTTTTGAAGATCTCAGGCCGTAGTGCGACGGCCAATCCAAAGCTTTGCGCTTTTACCTTATTCTCTCTATGTCCTTTCTTGATCTCGCTAGGGTTAACCATAAAACCATAGCCACGCATTTCTTACATTCTACATTCTACGGTCGCCCATTGGCCTTATTACCTCGCAAGTATGCCTTGCTCCCAACTCACACTTTCTTGCACATACACGTATAAACGTTACACACACACACAAGCTCACGCCAGGTGCAACAGTTTAAACCACTCTTCGATGAATGGCCTTATTTTTACGTCCTGAGAGTGTTGTGAAGGAGGGGGGAGGGGGCAGTGGGTCTTCGTAATGGGTTACGCAAGTCGCTTTAATCGGGAGTTCCGTCTGGTCATCTGGTCGATGACAGGTCAGCGCGACCCGCTGTTTAACCCGCAGGCCTCGGGTTCGAAACCCCCTCGCGAGCAGTTGAGTTGAGCGTCCTGATGCCGCATTGGAGCCTGAAGGGAAATCTTGTACCTGAAGCCTGAAGGTCACGTGCTTCAAATGTTGAGTCTGCGTGAATATTGCTTTACCGTATTGTATCCCACAATGAAGAAAAACGGAATTGTGGTGCACCTTCCCCAACGAATTATGACTGTGGTTTTAGGTCGTTTGGTCCACTAAAAAATTGGTGTACGCGCAGTCACGCTGAAAAAAAAAAAAAAAGATTATCAGAAGCTTGACAGTG